>CM067300.1:5950743-6165743 GCA_034231615.1 Meghimatium bilineatum
TGAGTTCTGTGTAGACTGTGTTTATGTGTGCTGGACATAAGTTTGTTTTCAAGACGTTGATCCTCTACTGCTTCTTCTGTGTTCATTCTCAAATCCCTGCAGATTACCAGGATGTAGTCCGGAGAATGGAATGTGTTGGGTTTAGGTTTTCATCTTGACTGCGATATCTGAGCCTTTCGGCCTGACATATAAGACTTCAGCATGACGTTTAGGTTCGATTTGAAGCTCTATGGGATGGGGAAGTCACCTTCATCCCCCTACCCCATTCCTTAGTCGTTTCACACAACATGCGTGGTAGGTAAGGTCTCATACAACATGCGTGGTAGGTAAGGTCACATACAACATGCGTGGTAGGTAAGGTCTCATACAACATGCGTGGTAGGTAAGGTCACATACAACATGCGTGGTAGGTAAGGTCACATACAACATGCGTGGTAGGTAAGGTCACATACAACATGCGTGGTAGGTAAGGTCACATACAACATGCGTGGTAGGTAAGGTCACACACAACATGCGTGGTAGGTAAGGTCACATACAACATGCGTGGTAGGTAAGGTCTCATACAACATGCGTGGTAGGTAAGGTCACACACAACATGCGTGGTAGGTAAGGTCACATACAACATGCGTGGTAGGTAAGGTCACATACAACATGCGTGGTAGGTAAGGTCACATACAACATGCGTGGTAGGTAAGGTCACATACAACATGCGTGGTAGGTAAGGTCACATACAACATGCGTGGTAGGTAAGGTCACATACAACATGCGTGGTAGGTAAGGTCACATACAACATGCGTGGTAGGTAAGGTCACATACAACATGCGTGGTAGGTAAGGTCACATACAACATGCGTGGTAGGTAAGGTCACATACAACATGCGTGGTAGGTAAGGTCACATACAACATGCGTGGTAGGTAAGGTCACATACAACATGCGTGGTAGGTAAGGTCACATACAACATGCGTGGTAGGTAAGGTCACATACAACATGCGTGGTAGGTAAGGTCACACACAACATGCGTGGTAGGTAAGGTCACATACAACATGCGTGGTAGGTAAGGTCACATACAACATGCGTGGTAGGTAAGGTCACACACAACATGCGTGGTAGGTAAGGTCACATACAACATGCGTGGTAGGTAAGGTCACATACAACATGCGTGGTAGGTAAGGTCACATACAACATGCGTGGTAGGTAAGGTCACATACAACATGCGTGGTAGGTAAGGTCACATACAACATGCGTGGTAGGTAAGGTCACATACAACATGCGTGGTAGGTAAGGTCACATACAACATGCGTGGTAGGTAAGGTCACATACAACATGCGTGGTAGGTAAGGTCACATACAACATGCGTGGTAGGTAAGGTCACATACAACATGCGTGGTAGGTAAGGTCACATACAACATGCGTGGTAGGTAAGGTCACATACAACATGCGTGGTAAGAAATAGTATTGATGTCTTTTACCAACTATAGCCTAGTGGCAACAAGGTCCGAAATTATATCAGATTATAGTAAGATTTTGTCCAGTCATGCAAGTGACAAGATAAGACTAATTCTGTTAGGAACGTCGTTTGTTGTCTCAACGTGTTTTGTTTAATCATTTGTTACTTCACGTTTGTTGTTTCGTTTGCCGCTTCATCTATGCTTTCGTGAACGTTTGTTGCCTCATTTTTCTCTGTCTCATCCTGATATAGGTCGCACTTTTCAAAAAATTGCCAAGCTTAAGTACAATGTACGTATTATGTCGAAACACACAGATATTGCAGTCAAGCTGTAAATTGTCATTTACAGTTCAGTCTTTTCTTTGATAGCCGTAAAACAAATCAACATGAATTTGAAAGAAAAAGAAGAAGAGGAAGAAATATTGTAAAGCGTGATCTGAGAAATTTGCAGAAATATTCTGTAGTAGATATGATGTCTTTGAGAGACATTTGTGGTGTAGTAGTACCGATCTCAATGTCCGTCCGCAGGCTGATGAGGATGTTGTCGGTTCTGCACCAGTCTCGTACGATTCCCTGATTTAGCAGATTGTCAAGACCATAAAGGTGGCAATTATACCCCCCAGTTCACTGGGAAGTGGACATACAGAATGAGATAGAATTAGTCGACCCAAGTCCAACTTTGTGCCTACCCTGAAACTGGCAACATGTACATTTTGATATCTAAAACCCACGAACACGGTGGGAGATAAACTTCACCAAAAATATAAATATATATCGAACGATCTCTCCTGTGTCGTGACCATCGTCTATGTAAGACATATTGGCTAATGTGATCTCACGCATACTAAAATGACACCCTTAACTATTCCCTTGAATTTCATAGGGAATAGTAATGTCACACAACGTATAATCATAGTAGTCAATGAAAATCACGACAATGGTCAAGTGAATCATTAAGAAGGCCTGATTTCTCATTAGCCAATAAATATTTGAAAGCCGAGGAAATGCCTATACGGCATTACTAAAATCTGTAAATGACAAAAATATAAATAAACACAAATTTATCAAACACAAATAACATCATTATCTATACTGACCCGCCTCATCTAATTTTTCCTTCTTATGGCTATAATACATGACCAATGTATTAAAAACTACGCCTGTTTGGTCATATAATGAGACATAACTGTTTAGAAAGACAAATAATGGAGGGAAGAGTACCTGGGAAGAAGAGAAGGGACAGATCAAGAAGACGATGGACTGACGACATTAAAGATAACATGAATACATCGCTAGAAAATGCAAGCCACATCGCCCAAGACAGAGAGAGGTTCAGAGAGTTCATTGGGAAGACAACATTCTGGAAGGAATACGTCACATGACACACATGACCAATAAACATTTTTTATTCAACCGAATCAGCCAAGAGTTGTGACTGACATGGGTTAGCACACGGGTCTTATTTAATATGTGTCGGTCATGGCTACACCGAGTACGTCGTCGAATATACATTCTGTGGATTCATATATAATCATCCTTCTAAAGTGATGATTCTAACGTTTCCCAGATTTTCTTTGGTCAATCTATGTGCCAACAACCAATAAAATTAGCGAAAAAAATGTCAAATAACGTCACTTTAGAAGGATGATTCATTACGAGTCTCTATGTATCAGCGAGGGTCTCGGTTAAACAGTATCCAATACTAACACACACTAGTTAAACGAAACTGAGGGAAGATGAAGATGAATATTGACTGTAGTTGCAATGCATTTTCCCTCTGACGTCTCACAACGACCCTACCGAGGGGTAAAATATCGCGAACATTTCACAGCAAGATTTCTTATCACAAACTAGAAGATCTATAGATAAATGAACATCATTCGATTTGCAAATAAATCAGACCTAGTTATTGTTCAGACCACAAGGGGAGATGATTCTATTTACAGTAATGTCGCAGTTACTGTTACTGGAAGTCTAGAAAAATTTAGTTTTTTTTTCTCACGCTTCTAAAGTCCAGCTAGACCTATCTTGTTAATTATTAATCACAAGCGATGATTACCATTCTTTACATCCACTTTATGATACTCAGTTAGAGGTATGGCCTTGTCTATGAGTTCGCAGTTGGCGGGTAAGGCTTATGGTAATCCTAAAAGTCCTTGAATGGTGGTCCTAAAAGACTTTGAATGGTTTGGTCTACACATGATCACTGTGCTCTGACCTTAATTTTCTAGCTAGTCTCCACAGTTGAGTTGCTCCCCTTAACGTTTTAGCTAGTCTCCACTGTTGAGTTGCCGTCCCAGCTAGTCTCCACTGTTAAGTTGCCTCCCCTTAACTTTCTAGCTAGTCTCCACTTTTCAGTTGCCTCACCTTAACTTTCTAGCTAGTTCTAGCTAGTCTCCACTGTTGAGTTGCCTCCCCCCTTAACTTTCTACCTAAACTCCACTGTTGAGTTGCTCCCCTCAACATTTTAGCTAGCCTCCACTGTTGAGTTTATCCCCGTAACATTTTAACTAGTCTCCACTGTTAAGTTGCTCCCCGTAACATTTTAGCTAGTCTCCACTGTTGAGTTGCCGCATTTTACTTTCTAGCTAGTCTCCACTGTTGAGTTGCCGCCCCAGCTAGTCTCCACTGTTGAATTGCCTTCCATTAACTTTCTATCTAGTCTCCACTGTTGAGGTTCTGCATTTCCCTTTTTTTCACATTTGTAACACCTAATTTTCTTAAATTGTAGTTACCATGAAATTCTTGGTGCAGCGGTTTCACTTGTGTCATGGTTTATGTCAATGACTTTCAATTAAACCTTTAATTAGTCCTTGTTAGTTCTCACATACCTTATGTTACATCTCTTAGTTCTCACATACCTTATGTTACATATCTTAGTTCTCACATACCTTATGTTACATCTCTTAGTTCTCACATACCTTATGTTACATATCTTAGTTCTCACATACCTTATGTTACATCTCTTAGTTCTCACATACCTTATGTTACACCTCTTAGTTCTCACATACCTTATGTTACATCTCTTAGTTCTCACATACCTTATGTTACACCTCTTAGTTCTCACATACCTTATGTTACATCTCTTAGTTCTCATATACCTTATGTTACATATCTTAGTTCTCACATACCTTATGTTACATCTCTTAGTTCTCACATACCTTATGTTACATCTCTTAGTTCTCACATACCTTTTGTTCTATTTCTTGTAATTCCTTGGGCTTACATAAAGTTCTCTCTTATTTCGCCATTCGCCCGTATGTTGCTGGGGCCCGAAAGGGGAGCAAAGAATAGCAACACTGTTTACCTTCCACGCATGTCGTAAAAGGCGACTAAGGAGGTTATGGGATGGAGTTGGCTGTCCCAACCCATATAGGGTCAGTGACCCAAAGCCATGCTGAAATCGGATGTGTCAGGTTGAAAGGCGCAGATATCGTAGCAATGCTGTAAACCATGACACAACACATTCCGTTTTCCGGACTACATCCTGCTATTCTGCAGGAGTTTGAGAACGAACGCAGAAGAAGAAGAAGATTTCGTCATTCTCCGTTTACCATGGCTCCCTCTTATTATTGAATTTGACTTTTGTTCTATTTCCTCTTATTTTTTTGTTACTTATCATACTGATACAAGAAAAGAAAGGAGCAGAGAAAAGTAGCCTTCCTAAAGATGGTCTTCCTAAGACAAGAGAGACCGACATACAATATTAAATAGTTTAACATCGTGGATTGGCAAATGTCATCAGTGATCCTGAAGAATGATACTGGAAAAAGAGAGTTGTGGAGATTCATGATCCTCTACGCCCATCCGCATGGCACTTGATGACGATGATAATATTCTGTCTATGTATATCTGCAACATTTACACGTGTCTGTCTATCTTAGTCTGTATTTCTGTTCTGGGTGGTACTATTCTTTGGTGCACTAATTTAGTCAATAGTGATATACTAGTGAAGATCGAAGATAAATTAGTCTAACATTGACAGAAGATAAATTAGTCTAACATTGACAGAAGATAAATTAGTCGAACATTGACAGAAGATAAATTAGTCTAACATTGACAGAAGATAAATTAGTCTAACATTGACAGAAGATAAATTAGTCTAACATTGACAGAAGATAAATTGGACTAACATTGACAGAAGATAAATTGGACTAACATTGACAGAAGATAAATTGGACTAACATTGACAGAAGATAAATTGGACTAACATTTCAGATAAATTGGACTAACATTGACAGAAGATAAATTGGACTAACATTGACAGAAGATAAATTAGTCTAACATTGACAGAAGATAAATTTGACTAACATTGACAGAAGATAAATTAGTCTAACATTGACAGAAGATATATTATTCTAACATTGACAGAAGATAAATTAGTCTAACATTGACAGAATATATATTATTCTAACATTAATAGAAGATATATTAGTCTAACATTAATAGAAGATAAATTAGTCTAACATTGACAGAAAAAGATAAACTAGTCTATCATTAACATACGAAGATAAATTAATCTAATATTGACAGACGAAGATAAATTTGTTTAATAATGACAGACAAAGATAAATTGGTCTAATATTGACATGCAAAGATACATTTTCCTAACACTGACAGAGTTAAATTAGTCTAGCATTGACATACAAGATACATTAATCTTATGTCAACAGAGGAAGATAAATTAATATAACAGGAACAGATAAATCAGTCAAACATTAACAGGAACAGATAAATCAGTCAAACATTAACAGGAACAGATAAATCAGTCAAACATTAACAGGAACAGATAAATCAGTCAAACATTAACAGGAACAGATAAATCAGTCAAACATTAACAGGAACAGATAAATCAGTCAAATATTAGCAGGAACAGATAAATCAGTCAAATATTAGCAGGAAAAGATAAATCAGTCAAACATTAACAGGAACAGATAAATCAGTCAAACATTAACAGGAACAGATAAATCAGTCAAACATTAACAGGAACAGATAAATCAGTCAAACATTAACAGGAAAAGATAAATCATTCAAACATTAACAGGAACAGATAAATCAGTCAAATATTAGCAGGAACAGATAAATCAGTCAAATATTAGCAGGAAAAGATAAATCAGTCAAACATTAACAGGAACAGATAAATCAGTCAAATATTAGCAGGAACAGAAAAATCAGTAAATATTAGCAGGAACAGATAAATCAGTCAAATATTAGCAGGAACAGATAAATCAGTCAAATATTAGCAGGAACAGATAAATCAGTCAAATATTAGCAGAGGTAGAATGATCAGTGAAACGTTGATAAACGAAGATGAATATGTTGAACATTGACACTCTAAGAAATCAGTCTAACATTGACATAATAAGAAAAATCGAACAAGGACATAATACGATGAATGGAATATGGCAGAAAAAGATAATTGAAACATTGCCAGAACGAAATAAATTAAATATTGAATGAAAAAATTAAATCAAACATTGACTGAGATAGATAAATGAAATTTTAGATAAGTCAAATATTAAGCGACTAAGATAAATTAAACATAGACACAGTAAGACAAATCAAACATTGACACAATAAGATAAATCAAATATTGACAGAATGGGATAAATTATTCAAAGATTGATGGAAGAAAATAAATCAGCAAAATGCCGATAGAAGATAAATCAGTTCTATCATTCAGTGGAACGCTACATCAACAAATTAACTCCCAAGGTCATATTCACCAACAACCCCTCACATCGCTCGGCAAATATCACTCGGACAGACCACACACTCCCACAATACATCACAAATGCAAAAACAGGAACGTTAATCCAAAGGGAAGTAACTACATCTCCCCAAAAGTAATCATAGGAGACATCAGAAATTTTAGGGTGACAATTTGTATCAGACGTGGAAACTCTAGACCTCTAGAGAATCAAGAAGGTAAGTATATTTTTCTCTGGTTTCTGGAGATTCCAATTGATAAGTCTGCGGAATATACATTTTGTGATGTTCAAGATGAAGCGAGGAAATAAGTTGTGTATGATTTGAGAAGAAAAATCTTGTGGAAAAGTGACAGCAAATCCAATCTAATTTATTGTTTCTTAATAACCGTCCAAGTAGTAGTAGTAAATGTCACGGGGCAGCCCACTAGCGAATCTGTCGAGTGGATATTAAGCATTCATGTGTTCTATACAGATGTATCAAGTTGTGTTTACTACGAACATGTGTGTTTCCTGTGGCGACATATGGATGTGAAGCATGGACACTAAATAAAACAGTGGCCAAGGGAATTACATCATTTTAATTCAAGTGCTATAGAAGAGTTTTGAGAATATCATGATAAGTAAGGAAAACAAACCAGGAGTTGTTAAGAACAATTAACGTCCAGGAAGGTTGGCTTCTGAACATCATATTAAAGAAAAGGTTGTTTTTTTCCGGTCACATTAAGAGATAGAACATCACGGAGACAATGCTGCTGGATAGGATGATAGAAGAGAGCAGGGGCAAATGCTGTCCAAAACGCCGTTGGACAGAAGACATTCAAGAACGCCTGCGTATGTCACTAAACGAGGCGGGACAACTTGCTCAAGACCGCGGAAAATTCAAGAGATTCATAGGGAAGACTACTTTCTGGAAAGAATATGCCACCTGATGATGATAGAGATGTATACAGGTCTACAAGAACCATTTGAAACAATTGTGAAACGAAGAAAACTTGCATGGCTTGGAAATGTCTGCAGACATGATTCATTGTTAAAAACAATACTGCAGGGAATAGGTGAAGGGGGAAGAAGCAGAGGGGGGCAAATAAAAGCATGGACAGACAGACACCACGAAGTATTGGACAAGACAACATGTTTCCTCACTCGTCCGTATTGCTGACGATAGTCCACCGAAGATGGATGCATCTGGCCACAGGTTTAAATAAAATACCAAAACACATTTCCATTCTTTGGAATACATGCTGTTTTTAAATCTAGTAGGAACTTTGTTCAAGAGAGGTTTAGTGGGAGATTAAGAATGTCTCCTGCTACAAGAGAGGTTTAGTGGGAGTTTAAGAATGTCTCCTGCTATAAGAGAGGTTTAGTGGAAGTTTAAGAATGTCTCCTGCTACAAGAGAGGGTTAGTGGGAGTTTAAGAATGTCTCCTGCTACAAGAGAGGTTTAGTGGGAGTTTAAGAATGTCTCCTGCTACAAGAGAGATTTAGTGGGAGTTTGAGAATGTCTCCTGCTACAAGAGAGATTTAGTGGGAGTTTAAGAATGTCTCCTGCTACAAGAGAGATTTAGTGGGAGTTTAAGAATGTCTCCTGCTACAAGAGAGATCCAGCTGGAGTTTGAGAATGTCTCCTGCTATAAGAGAGATCCAGCGGTAGTTTGAGAATGTCTCCTGCTACAAGAGAGATCTAGAAGTAGATTTGTCTTCATTGTGGTCCCAGAATGCCAGGATCTACTTGGCGATGTACAATGTGACATCGATCAACCTGTGCAGGATGTCTCTCCACGTTTTCTTCTCTATGTCCATCAAAGCAAGACTTTCGGCGTCAATTGTTTTGTGCAGTCTAACTCCTGATGTCAATGTTTTTCATTTTTCGAGTCAATGTAAGTGCTTATCGGATGTCTCATGATTATGCATTTTCGGACTCAGTTTCCATCACATCTGAAACCCAGTCAGAAATTTTGATATAGTGTCTGTAGCAGTAGCGGCAAAGAGTCGTCAGCAATAACAATGTAATTTCTCACTGACGAGTAAGTAAACCATCTTTGATGGCAACAATTTCTCTTACCATGTGACATCACCTGGTACTACCACTCTTTTGATAGTTGGTATCACCTGGTAATACCACTCTTTTGATAGTTGGTATCACCTGGTAATACCACTCTTTTGATAGTTGGTATCACCTGGTAATACCACTCTTTTGATAGTTGGTATCACCTGGTAATACCACTCTTTTGATAGTTGGTGAACATCTCTTTTTGTTTTTGGAGTATTCCTTGTCGCAATTCTGATAGGGTAATCTGTGTTCTGATAGTGCCATCTGTGTTCTGATAGTGCCATCTGTGTTCTGATAGTGCCATCTGTGTTCTGATAGTGCCATCTGTGTTCTGATAGTGCCATCTGTGTTCTGATAGTGCCATCTGTGTTCTGATAGTGCCATCTGTGTTCTGATAGTGCCATCTGTGTTCTGATAGTGCCATCTGTGTTCTGATAGTGCCATCTGTGTTCTGATAGTGCCATCTGTGTTCTGATAGTGCCATCTGTGTTCTGATAGTGCCATCTGTGTTCTGATAGTGCCATCTGTGTTCTGATAGTTCCATCTGTGTTCTGATAGTGCCATCTGTGTTCTGATAGTGCCATCTGTGTTCTGATAGTGCCATCTGTGTTCTGATAGTGCCATCTGTGTTCTGATAGTGCCATCTGTGTTCTGATAGTGCCATCTGTGTTCTGATAGTGCCATCTGTGTTCTGATAGTGCCATCTGTGTTCTGATAGTGCCATCTGTGTTCTGATAGTTCCATCTGTGTTCTGATAGTGCCATCTGTGTTCTGATAGTGCCATCTGTGTTATGATAGTGCCATCTGTGTTCTGATAGTGCCATCTGTGTTCTGATAGTGCCATCTGTGTTCTGATAGTGCCATCTGTGTTCTGATAGTGCCATCTGTGTTCTGATAGTGCCATCTGTGTTCTGATAGTGCCATCTGTGTTCTGATAGTGCCATCTGTGTTCTGATAGTGCCATCTGAAGAAACATTTTCTCTGTTGATGATTACAACGCGCAAATGATCTGGAACTGGTATATTCCAAAAAAGAAGCTTCATATAAAATATTCCAATCCCCCTCCCTCAAACCACATTCAGCATCTCATTTACAGTATCATCATGGTTTCAATTCTCTTCTTCTTCTTCTTCAAACTTGTCAATTTCTTTTCCTTGTTTTTCTGCTTGATCTTCTTCTATTTCAACTCCTTCCTCTTCTGCAGAATACATACTTGCAGCAGAAATATCACTGTTATCAATTGGAGTCTGTGGAACTGTGTCTTTTGATGAACCCAGCACATCATCTGGTTTCTTGACATATTGAAGCAATGATCCACGTAGTGTTAAGAGTGATTCATTTTATTTTATTTTTTGCCTTTCTTTGTTGGCATCCACTTGGCCTCTTTGATTATGTATTCCATCTGACATTATATAATATCCGTGAACACACACACAAACAAAAAATAAATAAATAATTTGGAAATTGATGAAATGTACAGTTTTTAAATTTTTTTAATGCTAATACATATTATATTTGAAAATCTTTTTTACACAGAAAAATGACAGAATCACAACATTAATCTATTTGATTCAATATCATTACTGAACAGCCTCCATTAATTATTGGATAATTACTAGCAGCAGACGTACTTACTAATATGTAATCGTATACGAGATACCTTTTATGATTTTTCTTCCTTAAATTGTTGTCATAAAAATTGTTGAAAAATTCGAATTTACCGGATCTCACGCCACGAGTTATAGCTTTCAAGTTTCGATTTCACTCAAAAACGCAGATTAAAACCTTCAAATTAACAAGTTAGTTATGCGTGGCATTTATACGCGCGCATGTATTTGTTGTATGGGATGAGTGGCATTTATATGCGCGCAAGTATTTGTTGTATGAGTTATGCGTGGCATTTATACGCGTGCATGTATTTGTTATATTAGGCGAATATACAAAATAATGTCTGAGAATACAAAAAAAATGATACACGGAAAAGTATTTTTAGTGGGCAATGACAGAGGAGAGACGCAGTTATATTTAGATAATCAGGGGAACAGAGCCCAAAGTCTTCTAAAAAAACATGGGGTCTCCACAAAACAATACCGGGGCAGTCAAGTTCAATGTGTCTTTAAAAACAAAAAGGTCACTACGAAAACGTTCCGGAGCAGTGCCCTGCCTTTGCACTGAAAAAAGTACCGGGGCGCCGCCCTGGCATCACTATACACCTATAGATAATAATAAAATTTACTGTACATAAGCAAAGCAACACAAACAATATTGTATGTTAGAAGTCAACTAACTAACTGTGCGAAACTGCACCCATTCCGTTCATTTGTAAAGTTCGTTTTTGTGAACTAATCTGTGAATTGTTGGAAATATTTCTTATTTGACAGTAATTTTGGTGCAACTTAACACAAGTTAGTACTAAAAAACGTACAAACCTAATCACTAGATTCATAAATGTAAGACTAGTGACATTACAGGTCGTAAATGTAAGACTAGTCATATGGTTGGTTGGTTGCTGATCCAGCGGTCCATGGGCTCATGCCCTTTGACCTAATGCCATTAGATGGCATTATATTGCAGGGAAGTCTGTGGATTTTCGGCCCACCCCGGGACAGAGCCAGAGAATAAATATCACACCTCCAGGAAGGTAGGTTTCAACCTATGCACTGCGCCTAGCCACTGTAGCCAAGATAGGGTTCACTGTGCTCATTCCCCGCCACCAATTGACTACTGGTTATGCGGAACTTCTCTGTAGCTACAGGCATGCAACACAATTTTCAAGTCAAAAGGATTGTCACGTCCTGAGTCACTGTGCCTCTATGATGGGCCTCAGCCATAGGAAAAACAGTGATGTCAGTTTCCTCCTCCTCAGTGCTGCACAGTACATCTCTGGCTCTCTCCCAACCACAGAGGGTGCATACATATATATTCAGGCAAACATGAAAAACATTTTAACAACAAAATCATAACTGTATAGATGGCATGCCATGAAGCTTCTATAAGAAGATAACCTCAATATAACGGCATGTCATCCACTAAGGTTTTCTGTTGCATGGATGGTATGTCTAGTAGGCCATTGGTGAGACCCACAGACGCAACCACATGCGTAGACTAGTCATATAAAAAATGTAAGATTCTGATAACATCAGATTTAATAAAAAGTGAAAGTAGGCGTATCAAGCTGAGAGCGTAGGTATGCTTAACACCAAATGTCACTCAAAGAACAAACCAACTGGTTGCAACAATTTTCTTCTGCGCTCGCTCTCAAACTTCTGCATATTAACAGATGTAGACTGGAGAAATGAATGCGTTGTGTTATGATTTACAACTTTTTTGTGATTTCTGCACCTTGTGGCTTAGCACATCCGACATCATATAGTTTCTGGGAAACGTCGACCACCTGTGGGATGGGATATTCAACTCCACCCCAAACTTACTTAGTCGCCTCGTACATGCACAGCAAACAATAGTGTTTCTATTCTGTTCTTCCCTTTCGGCCGTGGTAATAAACAAGCTACAACATCCTGAAGTTGCATGTGCCGAAAGCTTAATATTGCCGAGACAGACCCGTGCAACTGTGGACCGAACCCAGAGGCTGCAGAACACATTTTTCATACTTACCAACTGTACCAAGATGAGAAGTAAAAAGTATGACATCCAATTAGTGCACTTTTGCTGAAAATCAAGGTTTCCATGGATGATGTGCAGGGAATTCTACAGTTCATTGAAGTTCTCTTCTCCTTGTAATCTGGTAGCTAACTGAAGAACAATAAAGAAGAAGATGTTGGTTCCCAGCAGAAGCTTGGCACTGCTTTCGAACACGCATAATAGAGCCAAGACTTCAACACTTTAAATAGAATTACGGAAATTTGTCTTCCTTTACGTACTTACAAAAAAATTAACTTCAATTTTTGTATAACTTGATTTGATTCATTATTCGTAAAATTGCATCTCTCATATCGCCCCCTGAACCTTCAGCATACACGTTGGGCGTGTTATCATCGCCCTGGGGGGCTATGTCGCCCACTTTGAGACACTCTGCTGTAGTGTAAGACAGAAATACTCGCATGTGTGTACAACCATCCAACATTTTGTGACAGCTGAAGATTCCTGACAAATGAAAGTAAACGGTAGATTTCCTCATATTCTCAAGAACTTCTCTTTGCTGTGAGGCAAAATTCGTGGCCTGGGAGCACTCAATTCCTTTGTGTTCCATGGAACAACGATCAGTTCCCGACACCTGACTAAACAAGGAAAATGTTCCGTCTCAAATACGAGCAAGACTTTATAGTCTTCCGGGTTTTTTTTTGTGGAGAACTGGTCCACTTAGCGCTAAAATTGTGTTTAATGTATAAGAGGGAAAGGAAGAAATGAGGGGGGAAATAGATAACCAAGGATGAGTTGGTGAAGATACGAATAGAGAGAGAGAGAGGGGGGGGAGAGGGGAGAGAGCAAGAGAAGGAGGGAGAGAGGGAGTTTTGACGAAGATTGATAGAGGGAGTATTGAGAGAGTGGGAAAAGTTGAAGGGTGACAGAGAGTGAATGAGGGAGTGAGAGTGTGAAAGATAGTCACACAGTGAGAGGGGAGAAAGTGATATAAGGGGTAGGAAAGAGGTAGTAAGTTTATTAGAAATGAAGAAGAGAGTGTGTTTAAGATAGAGGGAGATATGGAGAGTGAGAGAAGGATATAGTGAGAGAATGTGTTATGGGGTGAGAAAGGAAGTAAGTAGACACGTATGGAAAGAGAGGCAGAAAGTAATGAAGTATTGCGAGTTGAAGTAATGAAGTATTGAGAGTTGAAGTAATGAAGTATTGAGAGTTGAAGTAATGAAGTATTGAGAGTTGAAGTAATGAAGTATTGAGAGTTGAAGTAATGAAGTATTGAGAGTTGAAGTAATGAAGTATTGAGAGTTGAAGTAATGAAGTATTGAGAGTTGAAGTAATGAAGTATTGAGAGTTGAAGTAATGAAGTATTGAGAGTTGAAGTAATGAAGTATTGAGAGTTGAAGTAATGAAGCATTGAGAGTTGAAGTAATGAAGCATTGAGAGTTGAAGTAATGAAGCATTGAGAGTTGAAGTAATGAAGCATTGAGAGTTGAAGTAATGAAGTATTGAGAGTTGAAGTAATGAAGTATTGAGAGTTGAAGTAATGAAGTATTGAGAGTTGAAGTAATGAAGTATTGAGAGTTGAAGTAATGAAGTATTGAGAGTTGAAGTAATGAAGTATTGAGAGTTGAAGTAATGAAGTATTGAGAGTTGAAGTAATGAAGTATTGAGAGTTGAAGTAATGAAGTATTGAGAGTTGAAGTAATGAAGTATTGAGAGTTGAAGTAATGAAGTATTGAAAGTTGAAGTAATGAAGTATTGAGAGTTGAAGTAATGAAGTATTGAGAGTTGAAGTAATGAAGTATTGAGAGTTGAAGTAATGAAGTATTGAGAGTTGAAGTAATGAAGTATTGATAGTTGAAGAAGACAGTGAGAAGGAGAGTGAGACGAAAAGAACGATGGAGGAAGACAGAAGGAGAAAATAAGACAGGGAGAGTCAGCGATAAAGTGAGAAAGGAAGCTTGAGACAGTGAGAGTTGGAGTGTGAAAGTGAGAGTTGGAGTGTGAAAGTGAGAGTTGGAGTGTGAAAGTGAGAGTTGGAGTGTGAAAGTGAGAGTTGGAGTGTGAAAGTGAGAGAGCGTGAGCGAAAGAGTAAACGAGGGAATTTGAGCAAGCAACTGACGAGAGAGAGAGAGAGAGAGAGAGAGAGAGAACTTTATTGGCACATCTGTTTTCTTTGATGGTACGTTATTGGCATATGTTTCCCGCCCGTGTGTTGCTGGGGCCCGAAAGGAGAGCAAAGAATAGCAACACTGTTTACCTTTCACGCTTGTCGTAAAAAGCGACTAAGGAGGTTATGGGATGGAGTTGGCTGTCCCATACCATATAGGGTTAGTGACCAAGAGCCATGCTGAAGTCGGATGTGTCAGGCCGAAAGGCGCAGACATCGCAGCAATGCTGTAAACCATGACACAACGCATTCTGTTCTCCGGACTACATCTTGCTAATCTGCAGGAGTTTGAGAACGAACGCAGGAGAAGAAGAAGAAGCATATGTTTCCTTTGTTGGTACGTTATTGGCATATCTGTTTTCTTTAATGGTACGTTATTGGCATATCTGTTTTCTTTAATGGTACGTTATTGGCATATCTGTTTTCTTTAATGGTACGTTATTGGCATATCTGTTTTCTTTAATGGTACGTTATTGGCATATCTGTTTTCTTTAATGGTACGTTATTGGCATATCTGTTTTCTTTAATGGTACGTTATTGGCATATCTGTTTTCTTTAATGGTACGTTATTGGCATATCTGTTTTCTTTAATGGTACGTTATTGGCATATCTGTTTTCTTTAATGGTACGTTATTGGCATATCTGTTTTCTTTAATGGTACGTTATTGGCATATCTGTTTTCTTTAATGGTACGTTATTGGCATATCTGTTTTCTTTAATGGTACGTTATTGGCATATCTGTTTTCTTTAATGGTACGTTATTGGCATATCTGTTTTCTTTAATGGTACGTTATTGGCATATCTGTTTTCTTTAATGGTACGTTATTGGCATATCTGTTTTCTTTAATGGTACGTTATTGGCATATCTGTTTTCTTTAATGGTACGTTATTGGCATATCTGTTTTCTTTAATGGTACGTTATTGGCATATCTGTTTGATCCTCAGCAGCTTCTTCCTGAGCAAGACAATCTGCTTTCTCGTCTCCAGATATATCACAATGTGATACTATCTACTGCATAGTTACTTTACTCTGGTTGCTTATTTCAATCACTTTTATTTGCAGGTCTGATAGTTTTCTGGACTGGAGCATTGTAGTGCTAATCTTGCATCAGGTACACTACAGGCTGTGATTCAAGAGTGATGATTAGCCGTTTTTCAATTGTCACCTTGATTGCCTGAATTTCTACCTCGTAATTATGACAGAATTTCCCCGTTGATACTTTAATTGTATCTCTAACATTGTTTGGGAACTTTAAAAATATTCGTGCCCTCCATTTGTCACTGCATTCTCTGCTGACCCATCTGTATAGACTGTGATCATGTGGGTATTCTCCATCCAGGAAACAGTGAGTAACCATCTTACGTTGTAAACTATTATGTATATTCTCACTTAAAATTCCATTCACCTCAGTTTGAACATGTATAGGTAATCCACTATCCTCTCTCCATGGCGTTTAATTTGTACCGTTTCGGTACAAAATTTAGGGAGCTGTCAACTTCCGGCAAGTCTGAGATTTTTCAAGAGTTGTTTGGCCTGATGGATAAAGCTACTTCTTTCAGTCGCTCCACTGCAAAATTTTGAAATCTGTCTATCATTTCCTGACTTGGTATACAGTGATACTTTTCTGATTGTGTTAGCGCTTTAGTGTATCTGCGTTCACTCAGTGTTTGTATTCTCCCCATTTTCTCCATCTCTGCTATGGGTGTTGACTTTATTGCTCCAGTGATGATCCTAAGTGCCTGGTTTTGCACCTTATCTAGCTCATGTAATGTAGTATTTGATGTTGGGCACCATGCAAATGACCCATATTTCAGGTGTGATCTTATGCCCCGCTAGTAAATTTTACTAAGTATTTTCCATGTGCTCCCTATGTGGTTCCACTTAGTTTTCTCAGGATGGCTAACTTTCTTCTGGTCTTTGTTGTTGCTTTATTGATGTATTCCTTCCATGCTGTCAAATGTGACTCCAAGATATGTTGGTTGTTTGTCTTTCACCAATAGTTCTCCATTTATCTTGATGTCACCAGTTTTTTTGTTATGGTGCGAGGGTAAAGAGAGTAGTTATGCACTTATCTATATTATTGCTGACGCACCATCTGTTTGTCCATGTGGTTAAATCATCCATAGATTATCTGTTCCTCTTTGGTAGCCACTGTCGCAGGTGCATCCGTACACCATATTACCAAGTCATCAGTATGCCTTGCCACTCTTGTACATGCGGTAGCTCGGCCACCAAATCATTTATGTACAAATAAAGACACATTTTACGTTTATTGATAAGACAAAATTACAGATATAGACATATTCAATCGAGCCAAAGAAGAAGAGGATACAGCACACGAGAATATGTATACGTAGGACTGACGTAGGAATGCAAGTTAAAGACCGAGAGACGGTACGGTATCATATTGTCAAATATAGGTCTGCCTGTTTTCAAACTGAATATACCTGCTTTCATGCTGAATATACCTGATTTCAAGCTGAATATACCTGTTTTCAAGCTGAATATACCGTTCAAGCTGAATATACCTGTTTTCAAACTGAATATACCTGATTTTAAGCTGAATATACCAGAATCAAGCTGAATATACCTTTTTTCAAGCTGAATATACCTGTTTTAAAACGAATACCGATGTCAATAATCCGAGAAGCACAATTTAATGGTTTGCAGGCTGGTAGATAGGGGGGATATGATTGGATTGTACCAACCCTCTCCCTCTAGCAAATTGGAACATGACATTTAGTACTTGGAATTCTGTCAAGTCGGGTAAATAATCAATTCCCCTCCCCCCCCACCCTAGCGATGATTCACAAAAAACGTCATCAATTTTTTCATCAAAAAGTGCGGCAGACACACGAATAATCTTTTTTTATGCACCCCCTCCCCGGAGGAGAGTATATCTTCGGCCCTGGTGGTTTGTTTGATTTAGTTTATTTCAGGCAATGTGGCTTTTATGATGAGGTACGCTGCTTTCAACCCTGGACGCTCGTCCAACCTGGTTATGTCAGATTTTTACAATAAAGAATTTTCGAGGTCGCAGTTCTGGTAATGCATCCACCACGACCTCCATGATTTTATCTCACGATGTAGTAGTAGGTACAAGACCGTTTGTAAGGTGTTCAAACCCCTACCGCTGACGAAATCGCACGACCTTATAGTACTAGGAATTTCGTCAAAAATTGGGTAACCCCTCCCGTCTCTCCTTTATCCCACAAAAGGACCCGTCTTTGCTGTGTGCTGTGTGTTCCCTATTTTCGCATGCCGGAACATAGTTTTACTACATTTCTATCAGCTATCAATTACTATCAGAGTGCCGCACACTCGTTCATTACATTACTCTTTATGAGTTATGCACAATTATTACACTCTTTCATACTCCATCATTGTATTAATCTCTCACACATCTCCTCAATACCTCAATATCTTGATTATCCAATGCCAGTTTCTCCCAAACTCTCTCAAATTGTAAATTTCTTTTCCAGATTACAAGAAATTTACATTTCTCCAAACTCTCAATTTCTAACATTCATTCCCCAAAACTCAATTTCTCTCACACCAAACATTTCTATTCCCCCCTCCCCCACACCAAACTTTAAATTTCTAACATTCACTTCACATAACTCTCAATGTCTCTCACACACTCCCTATAACTTTGAATTGCACACACTCCCCTAAACTCTCATTCAAACTCCACTATACTATCAATTTCTCTTTCACACTCCACTAAACTCTCAATTTCTCCCACTCACTCCACTAAAGGATCAATATCTCCGACACACTTTCAATATTCCTATATTCACTCAATATCTCTGCCGAACTCCCCTATTCCCCCCTATCTCTCTCCTACACTCCCCAAGCCCCCATCTCTGCTCGGGAAGTTCTTATCTCAGTTGAAATATATTGCTAAACTAAGGGAAATAATCCAAATAGAAAAACATATTTTAATTGACAGAGTAGATTCCACTTAGAGTTGAAGGTTCACTTGCAATTATTGAATGCACACTTTCATTTTTATATCGAAAGTGTAGTTGTGGAAGAGTGGGACGGAGTGTACAAGGGGGAGTGTATGGAATAAGAATGATGGATAAATAGATTGAGAGAGAGAAATAAAATTGATCGTAAGAAAACATATGGGAAATTGATAGTGGAAGACAGTGGGGGATTGGCGTATCCTTTGCCGCCTCTTACCACACGCATGTCAAATATTGGTGTTAGTATTCTGTAATATCTGTTTGATCGCCGTGTGATATGCATTGTGTTCACTTGCAAGCTTTTATTCTGTAGATATACATTTCTCTAGAAGTTGCTAACAGTGAATTAAAAATAACACTTTCTATTTGGTACAAATCTCCCTTCGTCGTAAAATCTCCTATTTTGTTCACGTTCTCTCATTACAATGTACAAAGTTATACCTTTCCTGAAAGTCACACCTCCATGTACAATGTTCTATTTCGTTTAGATCCCTTTCCCTTCATGAACAATATTCTTTTTTGGTTTAAATCTCTCGCCCCCCCCCGATCCACTATGAGTAGGTTTCCTGCAATAGGCATTGCATTAAGTTGAAAGCTGGTCTCCAGAGTATGGCAAAAATTTCAGGAAAAAAACCACACTATTGCACATACGAAGTGAGAGCTATTAGCTCGCAATTCATGGGGTTCTCAAATAAACAAACAAACAACAGATCCCTTCCATGTACACTATTCTATTTGGTTTAGATCTCCCCCCCCCATGTACAATATTGTATTTAGTTTAGATCTCCTCTCCTCCATGTACAATATTCTATTTGGTTTAGATCTCCCCCCCATGTACAATATTCTATTTAGTTTAGATCTCCCCCCCCCCATGTACAATATTCTATTTAGTTTAGATCTCATCTCCTCCATGTACAATATTATATTTGGTTTAGATCAGTGTGTCTAATCGTGGAACCCACGCCCCACAGAGGGAAATTATATTTTCTGTTGGGAGAGGTAATTATTCCTTAAAGTTTAGGGAAAAATTCAATTTTTTAAATATAAATATATATATATATATATATATATATATATATATATATATATATATATATATATATATATATATATATATATATATATATATATATATATATATATATATATATATTACATAAAGGATGGGAGGGGGGAGCATCCAAAATTTAGAAAGAATTAGGTAGGAGCATGGTTAAGAAAAAATGTTGGGAAACACTGGTTTAGATCATCTCCCATTCCTTGTACAATGTTCTATTTGCTTCAGATCTCCCTTTCCTTGTACAATATTCTATTTGCTTCAGATCTCCCTTCCGTGTACAATGTTCTATTTGCTTCAGATCTTCCTTCCGTGTACAATGTTCTATTTGCTTCAGATCTCCCTTCCGTTTACAATATTCGTTTTGGTTCAGATCTCCCTTCCGTGTACAATATTCTATTTGTTTCAGATCTCCCTTCCGTGTACAATGTTCTATTTGCTTCAGATCTCCCTTCCGCGTACAATGTTCTATTTGCTTCAGATCTCCCTTCCGTGTACAATGTTCTATTCCCCTTCCGTGTACAATGTTCTATTTGCTTCAGATCTTCATTCCGTGTACAATGTTCTGTTTGCTTTAGATCTCCCTTCCGTGTACAATGTTCTATTCCCCTTCCGTGTACAATATCCTATTTGTTTCCGATCTCCGTGCCGTGTACAATGTTCTATTTACTTCAGATCTCCCTGCCGTGTACAATGTTCTATTTTGTCCAGGCCCTCTTATTGCAATGTATAAAATTATACTTGTTCTAGTCGTTTCCCCATCATGTACAAACATCTATGTGGTCCAGATCGCCCCTCCCTCCAATCATGTATAATATCCAAATGTTACACACACACATCAATACATTGTTTGATATTTTTCACCATCCTCAAATCTCCAATTCTTCATTCAGATCTCCACATTTGCATAGCAATTTGTAAGCGTCTGGACTAAAAAACGGAAGCCATGCCAGGTTTCGATGAATTCTGCGTTATGCTCGATTTATCCAATTAGACAAGTTTGTGAGTTACTGTTTGTTCCTGGTATAGGCGACGCCATGTTTTCAATGTGAATAGAAGAGAAAAGGTTAACCGACACTAGATAGTTCCACAATATATACAGCTTTGTACGTGTCTGATTAAAAGATTGTAAATTAAGATCATGAATTTCACAAACTAATTTTAAAATCAATCTCAACGAAGAAACATGTCAGAGTTGACAATTTTTCATATTTAGGCCTCAAAATAACACAAAATGGAAATACAACAGAAGATATTTGTATAAGAATTGCGATGGCATCAAGTGCGTTCAATCATCTAACAAACATATGGAAATAAAATAAACAATAAGTAAATATACCAAGCTACTACTGTTCAACTCCAATGTAATATCTGTATTAAGGTATGGTTGCGAAAGTTGGGGGGAAAACACTGGAAAAAAATTAAATTCATTAGAAAATAAATGTCTTAAACTCTTAAATATTTTTTGGGAAGAATTAAAGACAAACAAGCAAGAGAAGACGCCAAACAACAATATCTTTCTACAAGAATAAGAAGAAAATGATGAACTATATTGAACATGTACTTAGAATCAGTGACAACAAACTGCTACTACAAGCATTAAAATGAGTACCAGATGGCAAAAGAAAAAGAGGAAGACCAAGAGAGACTCTTTGTGCAACATCTATCAAAGAGTGTATGACTTTAAGTCTGAACAACATGCAAGTATTAAACATAGTAGCATTACATTACTCGAACTGGATTGCTCTGGCTTCTGCACTATGCATAATACTTGGCGCTGAAGGAACATATATTGATCGATAGATAATAGTATCTATTAGTGTTGGACAAGTCATTCGTCATCAAAGTTGTGCTATGGACTTTGTGTGAACCGTCCAGACAAAGTTGTGCTATGAACTTTGTGTGAACCGTCCAGACAAAGTTGTGCTATGAACTTTGTGTGAACCGTCCAGACAAAGTTGTGCTATGGACTTTGTGTGAACCGTCCAGACAAAGTTCACCACAATCACCAGCATTCAAGATGGAGATAAAAACTGCGACGGAGGTTATGCTATTACTGGTGTCACATGGATATTCTCACACAGGAATACACGGTTGAAGTGGGAGTCATCCGGCCTCAATGGATGAAGTTGATGGCGGAATCTTCCACCAGAAAGATTACCTGCATATTCGATTCGTGCACGGACATGCGGATCGTGAGGTTAATGAGCAAGCTGATACACCGGTGAGCATGTCACAGTATTTCAAGATACATCAATTAATTGTTCTGGCAAAATGAACTTAGGGGTCTTATTAAAGAATATTTTTCAGAAGTATGCATCACGGTAGCTCTCACGGTTAAGGGAGAACGGCGTATAGATTGGAACAAACAGGGAAGTAATATATAACATATATATGAAGTTGTCCTGCTGTGTGGCACAGAGCGCGTTTGTGACGGCCAAGGTACCGACTTTGATCCCCACCAGACATTTGAGCATCCGGACCGCTCAGAAGTAAAATACTGGTAAAATGGTAAAATACTGAACGCATTTATATTGTCTAGAAAAATCACTATAGCTAAAAGATGCTGGGTTGATCACTTCGTTCTGAATAGGATAAGTTACCAATTTTTTCGCTATGAAGTTAGTTAGTTTTCATATCATCACCATGGAATTCTGAGCACGGCTATATGTGCTTCTATCTCAAATTCAGACATGTATTTAACCATGTAGTAACTGAATGTTCTGAGTCTATGTTAGTTGATAACTCTTCTTGTTATTTCTATGTGCGGCTAGTGTCTTCCAACACCACGCTTCAATCCCAGGTCCTGAATTCTAGTCATAGATGGGACAAGAAGAAATACGCCCCATATCTTACAACTGGACTAACTTCTTAAAAGTGCTTTAAAACTATAAGAACGGTACAGTGAAATACTACTTGTCACTGTGGCAACGCTGGCACACCTGTCTGCTCTGTCAATTACCCTGTCAATTACTCTGTCAATAACTCTCTTCAGTACAGACTTCATCAACGACTGCAACCACTGACAGCGTTAAAGCTGAATGAATCTTTTGTATTAAACGATTTCATTGCCCTGGCCACTGCACTCACCTCTATGGTCATACTGCTAGTGGTTGTAGACATAGTATAACTTTATTTCTTAATACAGACATAAAGAGTGAAGTACTAACCGACCAATTAACACATCAATTAACTAACTGACTGAATAACTGACTGAATAACTAACTAACTAACTAACTAACTAACTAACTAACTAACTAACTAACTAACTAACTAACTAACTAACTAACTAACTAACTAACTAACTAACTAACTAACTAACTAACTAACTAACTAACTAACTGACTGACTGACTGACTGACTGACTGAGTGACTTACTGACTGACTTACTGACTGACTAACTAACTAACTAACTAACATCTAACCAAGAAACGAATAAATTGATTGACTAAACAATCAACTAACTAGATAACTAATCAAATAACAAACCACCAACGAATCCGACACAAATAATCAACCAACCATTTAACCATCTTATTAACCATCCAACTAACCAACCAACAAACTGTGTGCATAGTAATATTAACTTCTTTAAATTCCGTAATGGCCAACTTCTGCTTGACTGACTACTTTACTGACAGATCCAATCTAAGTAGATTTCTCTATTTCTCTCTGATCTTCTAATTTGTTTCTGTTTATAGAGTTTCCCTATAAGTTTTTTTTAATGCGATACGTGTCCAATTTCTTCTCCTGTGTAACGGTTTTACAGTTTGTAACATTTGCATCTTAATAGTCTAGTGACTTATTCTCATCGGTAACTTAGTACGCAGAGACAGGTCTTACGATACTCTGAGACAGGTCCTACGATACCCCGAGACAAGTATTAGGAGACATAAATATGCGATGGTTAACCCTATTTTAATAAAACCGGATTTATAAAAATCTTCCCCGGTTATTTCTACAAGTCATTGGTGCCACACTTTAAGTCGGTACATGAGGTTTGATGGTGTAGGGACAAATCAGAGTTAAGACAGTCTGGAAGCTTAGAGAGACAAGCTCTTGAAGGAAGACGTCTGAGGCAGGAAAATGTGTATGGAAATGTAATGTATTATTCTGGTAAAATTGCGCAGGGCGGACAGAAATAGTTGTTGCACGGTGAATGAACACACGACATTACTGCATAAGAATTGACTTTAAGAGCATGGTCTGGTACGGTCTGTTGAATGTGAGAAGGGCGAGGGGTATTTGAGAAGTAATTAAAGATGGAATAGGGTAGTAATAGCAGGACCGTAGATAGTATCTCCTCAAGGGAGTGGGGATTTTCTAAAATAATTTTAAAATTTTCTTTTTTAAATTTCGTACGTGTGTTTTTGTTTGTCAGATCTTCATTTGTTAGAAAAATGTCATAACCCTTACATGACAAGTCGCCTTACATGACAAGTCGCCTTACATGACAAGTCGCCTTACATGACAAGTCGCCAAGAGGAGAGCGTTGGCTTTTGGCGAGTAGTTCGGCAACGTTCCATGTACTGACAATAATGTTTCTATTTTACTGCGAGGGGGTAGGGTGGATGAGAGGTTTGAAAACAACAACCCCCATCCCATCTACAGATCTGAGTACTAAGATTGTAGAGTCAACAAAGAAATGAAACAAACAAAAAAAGCTTGAGAATAAATGAAAACATCAATAACAAATTAGTTCGTCTTCCGCGTTTTTCTCATATTACTGCAGATTAGCAGAATGCAGAACGAGGGCGTAATACAGCTTAACTGTAATATCTGTGCCCTTTTGCCGTACACAACAAACAGCGTGGATTCTGTGTAACTTTCACGCTTTATGTGATGGGATAGGACAGTCTATGTGAT
The DNA here is from genome assembly GCA_034231615.1 of Meghimatium bilineatum. NCBI lineage: Eukaryota > Metazoa > Mollusca > Gastropoda > Stylommatophora > Philomycidae > Meghimatium > Meghimatium bilineatum. The sequence goes on from CM067300.1 coordinate 5,975,616, forward strand.
GGGATAGGACAGTCTATGTGATGGAATAGGACACCATGTGATGGGATAGCAACCCCCCCCCCCCAAAAAAAAAAAAACCAAAAAAACAACAACAACAACGACAAAACATCCCTAATCGTCTCTTACCATATGCATGACACATAACAGTGAAACTATTATTTGTTCCTCTGTCGGACCTGCTAATATACGTTGGCCATCTCCGCTGTAGTAAAGTTGATAGTGCGCTCGTCTTGTAAATTCAACCTGTCTGACAAGGTGGTTCGAACGTTGGACATCCACGTTGTACTAACAACAGTATTGGATGTGAGGAGAAGTAGTGAGGAAGGAAAAGTGCACAGAAGTAGGCGAGGAGTGACCTCTTTCTCTCCATCTCTCTCTATCATCTGATCTCTCGTACCATAATCTTTTGCTCTCCCATTACGATTGTATGCTAATACTCATTGCCTGTGGCACTATTGATGTAAGTATCTTAATTTATCCTTATCTTATTTTACTTACTACCACACCTTATCTATTTTCACTCCTCACCTACTTCTGTGCACTTTCTCCTCCTCACTTCTTCTCCTCACAACTTCTTCCTCCCTGCTATGCTGCTCCATCTTCGCTATCTATTCACTATCTCTCATTTTCTTTCCTCCCTATCATAACCACGTTTGTCTTCATGCAAGATTCGTTGTACTGTTGTCTTTTGTTTATTCTGATGAAATTGTTTAGTCGAAACGTCGTCTGTCTCTGTATCTCGTTGTTATGATGTTTTATGTTTTATCTTGGTAATACATCTACCTTTTCTTGCTTATCTTGATATTTGCCCTGTGTTACTCCATCCACCTACTTCCTGTTTAGGGTTGTTACCCTACACTGGAACATTTATCCCTTACTATTGTATGTATTAGTTGCATCTCAAAATTCAACAATAGTTAAATAGCAGTGCTTTGTGCAGAATACACACCAAACATTAACATCATTATCTTTAATTTTCCATTTTCTGTAATCTTCATCTCAATACGATTGACCACATTCACATCATTTTCGTCATTGCAACTTTCCAGCTTCCTTCATCACATTCATCTAGTCTTTATTTATCTTCATTACCCACTCACTCGTGATACATTTATGCCCTCTATGACCATCTCGTGATCTGGCGCTAACCTTCAGAACCGAGTCAATATTTGGATTGACTTCAAAACTCCAACGCTTTTATTTCATGTGACTGACATCAACTGGAGCAAACAATGAATTTGAAGAAGCCCTCGATGTTTCTTTCGGATTTTGGTAGCTAGACCATGAATCGTTAGTCAGACAAGTTAAGATTGGTTGCAGTTATGAAAAGGTCGATGTGTTTGCTGGTGTATTTGGTCAGTCCTTAGACTTGTCGTCTGCAAACAGAAAGGCAGTAAATGCGATTTCCCATTTTTTTCAGATGTTGTGATGAAGCGTGGCTTGTGACTCCGGGGAGAGTTATAGAATAAGCGCACGTCGAGTAGGAATATTTTGATGGGTAACTTTATTTTCTCATTCATGAACGAGGGTCAGTTGATTGGGGATGTGAAAGTGAGGCTTTCAAGACAGATGGTGTTACTAATCACAGAAGATAATCACAGACATCATATTTGTGTGTTTGTATATAACAATATAAAACATTGCTACTTAATTAGCTGCATAGTTATATCTCTATTTAATTGGTTAGCTAGTTAGTTAATGTTATAGCAAATGGGTTATTTAGCTAATTACTTACTCTATTATCCAGTTAGTTAATTGGAATGTTAATATATGTTTTTACATAGTTGTTAGCTAACTACGATACTAGTTAGTTAATGGGTTCCTTAATTTGCTAGTTGGTTGGCTAGTTCGTTGCTCGTTTATTTAGTTTGATTGACTGGCTAATTGGTTGGTTGGTTAGTTGATTGACTGGCTAATTGGTTAGTTGATTGACTCGCTAAGTGGTTAGTTGATTGTCTGGCTAATTGGTTAGTTGATTGACTGGCTAGTTGATTGGTTGGTTAGTTGATTGACTAGCTAATTAATTGGTTGGTTAGTTGATTGGTTGGATGGCAGTCTGCTAGTCTGCGAACCTGTTACTTTGTTCGCAGGATAATTAGTTAGTTTATATTATTATATCTGCAGGATTCTGTTATATCTCTCTTTTTTTGTTATATCTCTCTGATTCTGTTATATCTTTTTGACTGTTATATTTCTCTAACGGTTGTATCTCTCTGAAATTGTTATATCTCGCTGATTATATCTGTTATATCTCTCTTATTGTATTTACCTATTAAATCTTTCTGACTGTAATATCTCTCTGCATGTTATATCATGTGGATAGCTGTATTTCACTGATTGTTATATCTCTCTGACTGTTATATCTCTGTAACTGTTATGTTTATCAGACTCTGTTATATGTCTATTATTCTGTTGTATGTCGTTTTCTATTATATCTCTCCTATTCCGTTATATCACTCTTATTCTCTTTACCTATTATATCTCTCTGTTATATCTCTCTTACTAGTATATCTCTGACCGATACATCAATCTGAAACGACCCCAAGTAACAATCACTGACTGTTATATTTTTCTGACTCTGTTCTCTCTAATTCTGTTATCTCTCATTGATTCTGTTGTATTTAACACATTGCAATATGTCTGACCCTATCTGTCCTCAACTATCTCTCAATCTGCTTGTGTTCCTCTGTACTTATCCACTATATCAATCTGCCTGTCCATCTATCCTCCTAAACACCGCAGACACCCCACCTCCAACATCCACACCGTACGTCTGTTCCAACTCCTGTTTATCGCCATGATTACAGATGTCGTGAGACCTGACAACATGTATATCCTGTTACCTCTTGTCAAAATGAGTTCCGTAGTAAAACAATCGCAAACGTCTGCGCGTGCATGGGCGACCACTGATTATTGGCTGGTCTTGTCTGATAGTTTATTGTTTAAAGATGGGATCCACTTAAGGAAGATTTGGACAGGCTCAAGAAAGTAGATGACATATTTAGGCTGGGTGAAACATTATTTTACATCAATAAGTTGCGTAAGGGACTTTTCATAAATTACGTAAACATTATTTTGGCGCTATTTTTGTCTCTTCCCCCTTCTCTAATACTTGTGAAGTATTCATGGCCCTCTGCTTGATTATGTAAAATATTTCACCACATTCCAAAACAATTTTTAATACGCAAGAGATGTGAGAAAAAAACGCTTTATTTTTGTGAAATTTTTAATTGGTGTATAAAATGTTGACGTCGACTTTCGTCAATTCAATTCCTCCAGTCAATTAAAAACTAAGCTTCTCCAGACATCCTCCCCTCTAGTTGTGGACGCAATGTATGGACGACACCAAGCATTCATTAATTGACAAATAGCCGTTATGATTGGATGGATGGACCAATAGTAGTAGTAGTAGTAGTAGTAGTAGTAGTAGTAGTAGTAGTAGTAGACTAGTAGTACTAGTCGTTTATCGCAGGCGATGAAGACAACAGTTTCAGACTTGTGCATTGCAGGATTTTTCTATAAGACAAACAAGCTATAGCTTAGGACTCTCATTTTAGTGGGGGGCCCCAAAAATGTTTGTAATTTCACTATCTATATACTTCTTGAGTGTTAAAGGGCCCCATATCTCACATAGCTTAGGGCCCCATATCTCACATAGCTTAAGTGTTAAAGGGCCCCATATCTCACATAGCTTAGGGCCCCCATATCTCACATAGCTTAGGGCCCCCATATCTCACATAGCTTAGGGCCCCCATATCTCACATAGCTTAGGACCTTATAAAGTCTTAATCTGGAGCTGGACTTGTGGTGTTGCATCTCTCAGATGTGCGTCTGTGTATTAGTGTGTTTGTGTGTGTGTGTGTGTCGTCGATCACAGGCGATGATGACAATAATCTCAGCCATGTTTTCAGACTGGTAGATAAAATTCAAACCCTTTCTCGCGTAACAAATCCTTCCTCTCGTAACAAACCATTTCTCTCGTAACAAATCCTTCCTCTCGTAACAAATCCTTCCTCCCGTAGCAAATCCTTCCTCCCGTAGCAAATCATTCCTTCCGTAGCAAATCCTTCCTCCCGTAGCAAATCCTTCCTCCCGTAGCAAATCATTCCTTCCGTAGCAAATCCTTTCTCCCGTAGCAAATCCTTCCTCCCGTAGCAAATCCTTCCTCCCGTAGCAAATCCTTCCTCCCGTAGCAAATCCTTCATCCCGTAGCAAATCGGAACATGACTTTCAATACTATGAACGTTGCCACAAGACGGATAAAAAGTCAACCATTTTGCATATACCAATTATTCAGAGATTTAAAAAAAAAAATCAAAAATAAAATCGGACACACGAGTACACATACATTAACTGTATTTGTGGTTACATAAACACCCCAACCCCCATCTTCATTTAGGAGATTGTATCTACGGTCCTGCATGCATTGTTGCATTTCTCTGGTGAGTTGAAATGACTGAGAAATCAGTTCCTGGTACATAATCCTATGCCACATTTGAGACAGGTATACTGACAACTGAGAGTGTTCATCTTCTTCGACTGTGCTCAGGACCAATTTGGTCCAATTTAGACCAATTCAGGACGAATGTTCCAGTCTTCTTCAAGTCAGAGCGGCTGTCCCAAAGTTTTTGTCTCAGTTCGGTCCAGTGTGACCATGTCTTGCCTCGTATATCTTTGTACTCTGGACATTCTAGGAGTATGTGTTCAGAGATCGTTATGCCTGTTCAGCATGGAGATTCATTTGTGTGGGCCACCCTGATCCGGTACCGGTGTAGCCTGCAGTTGTCAGTTCTAAGTCAGACGATGATAATCTGATGTTTCTTATGAAGTGATTGGTCTGTTTTCTGATCAATACCCATATCTTTTTTTCCGCTGTGGTGTATGATGGCTGCGGATGAGTATTTTGACATAAATGTATGGCAGAGGATGGCTGAATTGTTCAATTTTTCCTCCTGCTACTCTCAGCGCATCAGCTCTCTCTTTCCAGTGTTTATTGAACGTCTATAAATTTATTGTTCTGTATTGTCGGGCAGCGCGTTTTCTCTCTATGCTTCTGAGATTTGATGTCTCTCGGAGATACAATCACCTTTGCTTGTGGTGATGCGCCACACTGGGTTATTCTAAGCGACATACTCATATGATGTGGTTACGATGTTGGAGTTCTTTGGGACTGTCAGTAGTTTTTTTCCCCTCTGATCTCTTTTCCTGGCTCCACAAATTGAGACAGAGGTACCACCAGTCGCTGAGGGTGGGCTCCTTCGAGACTTAGAGCCCGGCACTTCATCCGCCTGACGGGATTCCACAGATGAAGCACCAAATCGAATCATCTGTAACCTTTTATTTGACACGTGAAGTCATTGCGTGACACTGTGGTTTTCAGCCGTGGCAGTCGTGCCATGGCTGGACTATTTTGTATATTTCGGTCCAGTGTCTCCGTCTACCATCTTAATTTTGAGTCAGGATGTGTTTCCCTAGCCCTTATCCATTAAAGGATTGTCCACAGGGCAGTGGAGGTTTCATTTTGGAGTTTTCCTTCTCCTTGACAGTTTACCTACCAGGGTTAACGAGCACCAACTGCCCGTGGTTTTGAGGTAGAGTTCCCCTCTCCTAGGATAATTTTTTGTGCTGCCAGGTATTCATTATCCTCCTCTGGTTTATTTATTGTGATCTAAGGCACCTCTCACTCAGTAAAGGTGATTTAAGAACATTGCTCTCTCTTGTTCCACTATCCATAATTTCCCATTTACCCTACCCAATCCTCTAATCCTACCTAAACCCTACCCCTTCCCCTCCCCCCTAGCACGTTCCTGGAGTGGTGTCAACGACCCCACTCCAGCAACCTGAGCTTATAGCGGCTCATACTCGCTTTGATGCTGCCAGTCAATTGACACATGTGGTATTTCAGTGGGGATATCAGCGCCGCCTGTGGGAGGGAGAACTCCAAAGAATATATGATTTTTACAAGAATTTTTAAAATTGTTTTCAAATGCAAATAATCTAATTGGTGAATATCATAATTTTTGTTGTTGAGGTCAACGTTTGACTCACAAAAGTTTCACATGTCTTGTCTTCCCTCTCGTTTGTTAACAACTGTTATACTTTTCCATGTCTCCTTTATTGCCACTCCAAAACCCCCTTAGTCGGCTCTTACATATATAGCAAGTAATAGTGTCGCTATCCTTTATTCACTCCCCCAATTTTGTTTCTTCAACCCACGGGCAGATTCACAATCTCTCATCTTCATGAATTCTCAAAACTAACAGACATTTAGAACATTGCCAGATATTCGTCTCGACTGAGACTGGTTAAATTTATAAGGTCAAACAGGAATTAAACATCCGATGAATAAAGACAATATTCTACCACCCATTTAAGAGAATGAATATTACCCCTACAGCCGCACCACCTCTTACTCCCAAACAAACAACAATATGGTTTCTATGTAGTTTTCTTGAAATTTTTTGATATTTCTGTTAGAGCTTAAAAAATGTTATTTTTTTAATATGCCAGAAAAGCATGTTACAAATATTTATTTAGTTTCACATGTGATGGCAATTTAGTTGTCTCTCGCTAATGGAATATTACTGCAATTAATTGAAAAATGTGTTTTATAACAGAATTTGGCAGGGAAAAGGGAGAAAGTGGTTACATTTCGAACTATCTTCTGTGTTTGAACGTCAAAATTGTTTGCAGAAGCGTTCTCAGAACAAGTGTGCGACATCTTTCTAAAAAATCTCAAGTCTGGGATGCTGTAGCCTCGTTTCCGTAATAGTGCAGGGCAGATATAAATGGCGTGTACTATTAGATGTGACAGGCCAAACTTGGAACAGGGTAATAAAGTTAAGTTTTCTCAATCACTGGAAACACACATAATAACACACACAAATAGCGTTTCGACCAAAAGGCCTTTATCAAGAATACTTTCACAACAAAGTACGACGAGTAAGAACGGCACTATTAACGTTTGCATGGTAGAGCTAAATATAGATATGAGTATTATTATGATTATTAGATTTGATGGTGTAGCGATCCTTCGTTGTGGTTTGTCGGGAACAATAGATGATAGAAGGTTGATTTTCACTCATTAAGTGAATACTGAAGCTAGTCAAAACTTGCTTCACAGCCCCGTGGAGATAACTAAAAACAGAAATTCCAATAGACATATCACTTCTTCCTCTGCCGCATTCATTCTCAAACTCCTGTCGCATGTGTGCTGCCTTGGTCTAAAAAGGGAGCAAAGAATATCGACATTATTATCTGGTGTATGTTATAAAAGACGACTCAGGAGGTTTTAGGGTGGAAATACCTGTTCATTCCATGGGGGGGGGGGGTGTCATAGTTATCATGAAGTCACGTCAAAGTTGAATTCTTAAAACTGACGGGAATTGAACCAGGTCTGTTATACCAGCACCGAATCGCCTTGCAACAGGTTTGCGCCAAGTAAACAGGTTTTCCGTACTTGACCAACCACATCCTCAAAAAAAGATGTGATCTCGTCAAGACTTTCAGCCTGTGTACTCAAGTCACTGAGAACAAACCAGTCGAAACAAGGACTATTACAACATTAACGAACATCCCGTACAAGTATTAAAGTATCTTCAGAAACACAAACACAGAACATGCATATACGTACACAAGGGCCAATAGGTATTCTTGTAAACATAAATAACATAGAGACAGAACAAAGTTGGATCTGACAGTCTGAAGGGCACAGATATTTTAGCTAATCTGTAAACCATAACACAACGGTTTTAAGCCTCTTGACTATAGTACAAGTTAGCTGAGTAATGAGTCAGCTAATAACACACCCTATCCCATAAGTGCTCATCTTATCAGTTGTTGACCAGAAACCGCCCGACTAGTGTTGCCTACTAAATTAGCTCGGTAGTGATGACGTCATCCAACCGCCTTCACAGAACAATAGGATTACCCTGGTACCCTACTTACTAGTGGTTGGGTGATCAGCAGCTTGTCTGGTAACTGGCTGAGCTACAGCTTGTCTGGTACCTGGCTGAGCTACAGCTTGTCTGGTAACTGGCTGAGCTACAGCTTGTCTGGTAACAGGCTGAGCTACAGTTTGTCTGGTAACTGGCTGAGCTACAGCTTGTCTGGTAACTGGCTGAGCAATAGCTTGTCTGGTAACTGACTGACCTACAGTTTGTCTGGTAACTGGGTGCGCAACAGTTTGTCTGGTAACTGACTGACCTACAGTTTGTCTGGTAACTGGGTGCGCAACAGTTTGTCTGGTAACTGACTGACCTACAGTTTGTCTGGTAACTGACTGACCTACAGCTTGTCTGGTAACTGGCTGAGCTACAGCTTGTCTGGTAACTGGCTGAGCTACAGCGTGTCTAGTTACTGGCTGAGCAATAGCTTGTCTGGTAACTGGCTGAGCTACAGCGTGTCTAGTTGCTGGCTGAGCAATAGCTTGTCTGGTAACTGGCTGAGCTACAGCTTGTCTGGTAACTGGCTGAGCTACAGTTTGTCTGGTAACTGGCTGAGCTACAGCTTGTCTGGTAACTGGCTGAGCTACAGCTTGTCTTGTAACTGGCTGAGCTACAGCTTGTCTGGTAACTGGCTGAGCTACAGCTTGTCTGGTAACTGGCTGAGCTACAGCGTGTCTAGTTACTGGCTGAGCAATAGCTTGTCTGGTAACTGGCTGAGCAATAGCTTGTCTGGTAACTGGCAGAGCTACAGCTTGTCTGGTAACTGGCTGAGCAATAGCTTGTCTGGTAACTGGCTGAGCTACAGCTTGTCTGGTAACTGGCTGAGCTACAGCTTGTCTGGTAACTGGCTGAGCTACAGCTTGTCTGGTAACTGGCTGAGCAATAGCTTGTCTGGTAACTGGCTGAGCAATAGCTTGTCTGGTAACTGGCTGAGCTACAGCTTGTCTGGTAACTGGCTGAGCTACAGCTTGTCTGGTAACTGGCTGAGCAATAGCTTGTCTGGTAACTGGCTGAGCTACAGCTTGTCTGGTAACTGGCTGAGCAATAGCTTGTCTGGTAACTGACTGACCTACAGTTTGTCTGGTAACTGGGTGCGCAACAGTTTGTCTGGTAACTGACTGACCTACAGTTTGTCTGGTAACTGGGTGCGCAACAGTTTGTCTGGTAACTGACTGACCTACAGTTTGTCTGGTAACTGACTGACCTACAGCTTGTCTGGTAACTGGCTGAGCTACAGCTTGTCTGGTAACTGGCTGAGCTACAGCGTGTCTAGTTACTGGCTGAGCAATAGCTTGTCTGGTAACTGGCTGAGCTACAGCGTGTCTAGTTGCTGGCTGAGCAATAGCTTGTCTGGTAACTGGCTGAGCTACAGCTTGTCTGGTAACTGGCTGAGCTACAGTTTGTCTGGTAACTGGCTGAGCTACAGCTTGTCTGGTAACTGGCTGAGCTACAGCTTGTCTGGTAACTGGCTGAGCTACAGCTTGTCTGGTAACTGGCTGAGCTACAGCTTGTCTGGTAACTGGCTGAGCTACAGCGTGTCTAGTTACTGGCTGAGCAATAGCTTGTCTGGTAACTGGCTGAGCTACAGCGTGTCTGGTAACTGGCTGAAATACAGGAGTCATTTTTATTTTAAACCACAAATAACGAGTGTATTTGATACCAGGCTCGACTGGTCAGTGAGCGAATGACTATCCTTACACTACCACATCTACCTGAAGAGTCTCCTGGACTATACCCTGGTAATCTGCAGAGTTGTGAGAACGAACACAGAAGAAGAATGCGGAGACTAGATTACAACGTAGTCAATTATCTGTGATTATTTATTCATTTTAGATTTGGCCACTTTAAGAAAAAAGCAAGCGTCAAGACAAGTCAATCTTTTGTAGCACATACACACATAGACTGCGAACGATTGGCGGTAGAAGACCTGTTCTCTGAATTAATGAGGCATTCATTCGTTCATTTTCTTGAATATTTCCGTGTTTTTCGTTCGTCAATATTGATATACTTGAAATTAAATGCCAAAAATAGTCAAGGCTAATCTAAATATATAAATAGTAACCAATGGAATGCGTGACAATAGTCAAAAACATTTTTTTTTAAAATTTGTGACCTATCACATACGATCAAAATTTCACAAAATTTTACAGACTTTCAAGACATTTCTGTAAGAAATATAATATACAAAATATTGTATAAGAATGAAACACTGCAGAACAGCTTGACCTGGTTGAATGTGCATTAACTTAACAGACGTGACCTGGTTTAATGTGCACTAACGTAAGAGCCGTGACGTTGTTTAATGTGCATTAACTTGGCAGCCAAATTAAGCGTCACTAATCTACCAATAAACCAGCCACATAACCATCTGCCAATAAACCAGCCCATCTACCAATACACCAGCCACATAACCATCTGCCAATAAACCAGCCCATCTACCAGACGGCAATGGTATTATATATATGGTTTGTTGAGGTTAGATGCTGAACCATAGGTAAACAAACACAAGCCCTTTGAGCCAATATATATATATATATATATATATATATATATATATATATATATATATATATATATATATATATATATATATATATATATATATATATATAATGGGCCGTTTTATTCTTAAGTACTTTGGGCTTCTTCCGCAGACTATTTGCTTAAGTAATTCTACCAACACATGTAGGGTACAGTTCTTGTTTTATAACTCGTTATTTATTAATTTGTTTAGCGAAACGGAGAACGGACTTTGTGTTTGCATGTTAGCATATAAGAGATAACAACAGGCGTCCTAATTTACAACTTTGAAGAATGTCTAAAGATAAGTCACAGACATCTCGATACAAGGACAGACAACGCATCAAACCTAAGGGGTTATTTTCTTCGAGATTTCTCGTGGTCTCTCAATTCGAACTAGTATAGCTAGAAATGAAATTGTCACAAGACTAGCAAAACACAATACCAATCCTGGATTACATCAAAAGACAACAGATCAAGTGGTTTTCTAATGTTTCCATTCTGCTAACAGATAATACCCATCAAAAAGCAATGCAATATAGACACGATGGATTCAACGCCATAGTCAGACTCCGCAAAAGATGGATTATAGAAATAAAATGGACCACGAAAACAAACTTATATGAAGCAGACATGTGGGCCATTTCAAGAGAACTTTTCTACCCCTGAAGCTTCAAGGCATAAAGTGCTTTGTTGTTTGTGTGATTGAGAACCGCATGAATTGCGAACGATTTGCTCTTATTTCCTATGTGCAGTGGGGTGGTTTTTCTGAGTTTTCTTTCACTCCCAGGAGACTTCAGCTTTCGGCTTAGTGCAATGCCTATTGAAGGAGCCTTCTACTCAGAGGGGGGTCTATAATTGCATAGATGACATGCTATAAAGCTTCCATAGGAGAGACTCAATATAACGACATGTCACCTACAAAGTTTTTCTTTTGCATGGGTATTTATCTAGTGGGATATTGGTGAGACCCTCAGACGCATCAACAAAAGGGGTATAACTGCGAAAAGAAAGCTAGACAAAATCTTCCTTATGATCTCATGCAGGGTACTTATCTTGTTTATTCGAGTTGTTCCCCCTAATTTTCAATTAGATTGCGACACAAAGCTCAATACGAACGACGATGTGTAAAATCTGCTCTGTTACGAATTAAAAGCCAGTTGCATGTTCTTTTATATATTTAGGTGTCTTTTCTAGATCCTTTAATGTTTCATCTGTTTTCCTTCTCAAACTCCTGGTATGCCTCTGTGTTGACAGAGCCTGAAAGGGTAGCAAACAACAGCAATACTGTTTACCCTCCATAAAAGTAAAGTAACCCATAGCATTTATTAATGCCGTAGGGGTGTGAGATGTTAGCGATCTCACATTTCACAGGCTCTGCAAATGAGGGCGGTAGCCATCTCCTCTCCCTCGCAGTCTTTACTTCCCGGATTAATCCGGTACCCATTTAAGGCTGGGTCGACCTGGGAGCCGTTGCGATCTGAAAACATTTCCGCCTCAGCTGGGGAATGAACCCAGGACCACTCATATGCGAAGCCAGTGCGCTAACCACTGCGCTAACGCGGCTCTTTACCCTCCATACATACCGTAGGAGGTGACTAATCATATTTTGGGTGGCGTTGGCTGCTCCTTTTCGTATAGGATCAAAGTAAAGCCATGAGGAAGTTAGATGTGTCAGGCCAAAAGGCGCAGATATGACAGCTAAGCTGCAAAGTAAGCAATGATACAATGTATTCCGTTCTTCAGATTACATCCTGCTAATTTGTAGGAGCTTGATAACAAACGCAGAAGAAGATGAAGAAATGCATGCTTCAAACCCCTGTGTACACGTGAAACAGAGAAAGATTGCCATGCATATCCTACAAACCAGCACATAGTCAAAAAATTGAGATGTATATACTCACCAATCGGAGCAATCCTGCTGTCAGAGATATATCGAACAAAGACACAAGACTCCCCAGGCGATAGAGCTAGATACTCCCTTGAATATCGCTATATATTGCAGTTTGGTGCCTTTAAGCCATTTGATCTTAATGCTGATTGTCCTGTGTTTTCTTAATAAGGACATTAAGGTTGAAACGTTGAAACTATATTGTATAATATAATAATAATAAGACTCATAATAACCCATCTAGGTCGTATGGGTCCAACACCGGATACATCAGCACAAAAATGCCTCCAAACACCTCTACCCTCCAACCAGTCGAAGGTGTAAAAGAAAAATCACGTCCTGACTATTACTTAATGTAACAAATCCTAGATTTTCTATGCCACTCTCTTCCCCGTCCACCCTTAACTGTTCCTTGCAAAATAATTTTAGAAAATGACTTATGTCTCGCTACATGTTCAAACTAAACAAGTATATGCAGTTTCACAAACCAAACAAGTATATGCAGTTTCACAAACCAAACAAGTATATGCAGTTTCACAAACCAAACAAGTATATGCAGTTTCACAAACCAAACAAGTATATGCAGTTTCACGAGCCAAATATGAGGCTGTGCTATGTGTACATCAATAGTGCCGTTCGAACTCGTCATTTTTTATGTGAATGTATTCTTGATAACGGCTTTTTTGGGTAGAATCGTCGATTTGTGTCTGTTATTATGTGTGCTTCCAATGAGTAGCAACTCTTCATTACCCTATTTCAAGTTTCAGCTGTTGGAGTTTGTTTTTTTCTTATCATACGTTCCTCGATGGTGGTAGTTTGATATCATATCAAACCTTCTGTGCTAGTCAGTTAGTTAGTCGTCGGATCATCATAACTGTAAACTGGATACGTCAATAGTTGATCAGATCTCTCCCTGGGTGCATCCGTCATGACACTTCTGCTGACAGTACCGGTCCTCTGCTGGTTGATCTTCATTCTTCTTCGCCCTCCAAAATGTTCACTTCTAACACCGCTTTTCAATCCCTGATCTTTAATCCTGGTCATTGAAAAGGAATCATCACCCACACTAGTCTCACTCTCGCGTGTTATATCTCTTATGGAGCTCAAAGCGTCAGCTCGATATATTGCCCCATCACCCTGTGCCAAATCGCTCATGACGCCAGTTGATCTGCCCTTTCATTGTCCCGAATACTCACATGCCCGGGCAAGAAAATACATGTAGATACTTTCAAGCTCGCCTGTCTCAATGCCTCAAACCACTGTTCGCGAACGATATCCACATGCACCCTCCTAATAATACTCAGAGTCATTCAAAATACAGACCTATGTTAGCTTCTGTGTGCCTACTAACTCAAATACCATAATCTCCATGGTCATGCTTCTCGTAGTCACAGCAAAGGCCCCACTCTCCTCCCTGATCGTTTTACCTACGAATTGATCTGTGAAGTTCCAAACACTGCGAACAAGTACTGCAAGCATTTCTACGCTACGTAGATCAAACTGAATGTTTTGTTACAAGATATTTATGAAATGACAATAACAACAAGGAAACTGTGACAACATCTGGCAATTTCATGTTTGACATGAGCCGGCACATGTTAAAAATAGGGAACAGTAGTAGTGATAATAATTTGCATTCTATCTGTAACTTCTGTAACGTTTTGAAACAATGCGAGGGTATATCCAACACAGAGAGAGAAGGGGATATGTTACACACGAGCCGTGTTAGTGCTGATAAGATATGTTGTTGAGTGGTTGTATCGCTGTTGCTGTGTTAACACAAAAACAAGAGACAGTTGGTGGTGGAGTATCGTTACATTAAATTCCCAGGCGGAGACGGCGTGTAGTCGAAGTTCTAATCGAGGTAAGAATTATTACTGTTCTTTGTTTTTTTTATAGAAGGGTATCCTCCTGGCCCAGTGGCTACGCCATTCGCTTTGGTAGTAAGAGGTTGTGGCTTCGAATCCAGTTTACTGTGTTGTGTTGAGAAACCAGGTTTCTGGAGATACATGGGGATTGAATCTGCGCTGTTGCCAAAAGTTCCCCGCTTTCTACGTGCCACTTCGTTCATAGTAATTAAATACATATATGGTAATCCGTGTACAATGAAGTCAATCCTCTACGTCCTTTTAACGATTTTCCTGGAAGTTATTTTGAAAGTAGTATCCTTCTTTCATCAACTCACTCCACTGTTTCTTGCCGTTAGTTAGACTGGTTTATATATCGTGTCATTGCACTGTGTCCTATTCTTATGTTCTCCCTAAGTTAGTCAGTCAGTAGATTTGGTACTCAAAAAGTGTTCAAAAGACTATATGCCCACTGTGATTGACTTCACTGGTTTCCAATATTTACTCCATCACAACGAAGCGGCACGCACTTGCGGAGAGTACCACTCATAGCACGTATCTCCGCAGTTTCAAGTGATAATCCACAGGGACCGTTCAAAAAATACACCTTGTAAACAAGACGACACGAGACGGATTCGAACCCATGATCTCTTGAATACAAGGCGAACAACTTACCCACTGCGCTAGGAAGATCCCCGAATATCACCCTAATGTGTGCTATACACCGTATTCGGCTTTGAAGAAACACATATATATATATTGTCATTTTAACTTCTATTTCACATCTGCTATCATTTGTGATTTGTTTCGATGTTAATATTTTCCTTTTGTCATCAAAAACTATTAGTCGTTCTTAATCTCACTATTAACTTATGTTTCACATCTGCCATCATTTGTAATTATATCACTATTAATTTGTGAGGTATCTGCCATCATTTGTAATTATGCAGACCTCACAATTAACATCAATTCAATTAACATGTAACAACACAGATTACCAAAGAACTAGGAACTGCGATTCACCTGTGAACATAACTGATTTCTACCATTCACCTGTGAACATACCTGAAAACAAAAAATGGAAGAGTTTTGTGGAAAATGGGTACCTGATGTGAACTCTGTAAAAGGTGCTATAGAGTACCTGGCCACAGGTGAGTTTTGTCTTGTGGTACATCTAATTCTTTAGTAGAAGTAGTTTCCTTCATTCACCAGGTCCACTCTCTCATGAAGTAGTTTCATTCATTCACCAGGTCCACTCTCTCATGAAGAAGTTTCATTCATTCACCAGGTCCACTCTCTCATGAAGAAGTTTCATTCATTCACCAGGTCCACTCTCTCATGAAGAAGTTTTATTCATTCACCAGGTCCACTCTCTCATGAAGAAGTTTCATTCATTCACCAGGTCCACTCTCTCATGAAGAAGTTTCATTCATTCACCAAGTCCACTCTCTCATGAAGAAGTTTCATTCATTCACCAGGTCCACTCTTTCATGAAGAAGTTTCATTCATTCACCAAGTACACTCTCTCATGAAGAAGTTTCACTCATTCACCAAGTCCACTCTCTCATGAAGAAGTTTCATTCATTCACCAGGTCCACTCTCTCATGAAGAAGTTTCCTTCATTCACCAGGTCCACTCTCTCATGAAGAAGTTTCATTCATTCACCAAGTCCACTCTCTCATGAAGAAGTTTCATTCATTCACCAGGTCCACTCTCTCATGAAGAAGTTTCATTCATTCACCAGGTCCACTCTCTCATGAAGAAGTTTCATTCATTCACCAGGTCCACTCTCTCATGAAGAAGTTTCATTCATTCACCAAGTCCACTCTCTCATGAAGAAGTTTCATTCATTCACCAGGTCCACTCTTTCATGAAGAAGTTTCATTCATTCACCAAGTACACTCTCTCATGAAGAAGTTTCACTCATTCACCAAGTCCACTCTCTCATGAAGAAGTTTCATTCATTCACCAGGTCCACTCTCTCATGAAGAAGTTTCCTTCATTCACCAGGTCCACTCTCTCATGAAGAAGTTTCATTCATTCACCAGGTCCACTCTCTCATGAAGAAGTTTCATTCATTCACCAAGTCCACTCTCTCATGAAGAAGTTTCATTCATTCACCAGGTCCACTCTTTCATGAAGAAGTTTCATTCATTCACCAAGTACACTCTCTCATGAAGAAATTTCACTCATTCACCAAGTCCACTCTCTCATGAAGAAGTTTTATTCATTCACCAGGTCCACTCTCTCATGAAGAAGTTTCATTCATTCACCAGGTCCACTCTCTCATGAAGAAGTTTCCTTCATTCACCAAGTCCACTCTCTCATGAAGAAGTTTCATTCTCATGAAGAAGTTTCATTCATTCACCAAGTCCACTCTCTCATGAAGAAGTTTCATTCATTCACCAAGTCCACTCTATAATGAAGAAGTTTCATTCATTCACCAAGCCCACTCTATAATGAAGAAGTTTCATTCATTCACCAAGCCCACTCTCGCATGAAGCGTATAAACCAAATTAAAAAGCCAGCTCAATAAATCACCAAGTTACAGTTATCAATCTCCATGCCCGCAAACTCAATCTCCAAACTCAAACTCACACATTCAAACACGAATCCCACTCACTTAATCACTTCGCTCACTGACTGAACAACCAAATCCACTCACTCAGCCACCAAAACTCACTCACTCAACTACCACACTCACTCATCTACAAAACACACACACACTGAACCACCACGTCCACACATCCAAATATAAGACACTATTCCACTAGACCCATACACTCATCCACCAAAACCGCACTCTCAATAACCAACCCTCATACTTAATAACAAAATCCACACACTCAACCACCAAACCCACATTCGAAATCACCAAACCCATATAAGCAATTTCCAAGCCCACAATTCGAATCACAAACCTCACACACCCAACTACCCAACTACACACACTCACTCACCAAACCCACATGGTCATTTACCATCCCCACATATTCAACCACCAATCCCACACACTCAATCCTCAAGCCAACACATTTACTCACAAAACCCATTTACACAATCACAAAGCCCACACACCCAATCACCAATCCCACTCACTCAACTGCCAAATTCACGCTCCCAATTATCAAAACCACACACTCAATCACAAACACCGCCTCAACAACTAAACCCACTCACCCAATCACTAAGCCCACGCACTGAATAACTAAACTCACGCACTCAACACTAAGCCCACTCACTCAATCACATACAGTTGCTGTGCCAGAAAGCCAAGTTGAATACCTGAAAAACATAACCCTTGTTGAGACGGATTTAACCAGTGAACGATTTCAAGTCATAAACCACATCACAGGCAAGGATTCAAGAGTTGATGTTTGGAAACTGGATGAAGATTCAACCACGGATGTTCCTGGAGATATGACAGTATTGGTGAGTGCATTTTGTTTATAGCATCGGGGGGGGGGGGGAAATAATTCTGCCCCCACTCCAATTTTTATTGAATTATAAATATGAAAGTACAACAGAAATAAGAAGCAGAATAGGGCAGACAAAAACAACATTCAAAAAAAAGAAAAATATATTGTGTAATATGACATTGTCATTAGAGATGAGATAGTTATGCAGTGCTATATAACCCCTATACTAACATATGGACGCGAGTCTTGGACAATAAACAAACTGGAAAGTGGTAAATTAGAGACAATAGAGATGTGGTTCTACAGAAGAATGCTGAGAATACCATGGACTGTCGCGAAAACTAATGTGGAGGTGTTGAAAGAGTTAAATGTGAAATATACCGTAACCAATAACAAGAAAAAAGACAATGTTCATTTTTTGGTTACTTCATGAGACAAGGAGTTTCGGAGAACATAGTCACAACAGGCAAGATTGAAGGCAACAGATACAGAGGGCGCAAAGTGAGAAAATATTAGACAGTTTGACAACCTGGCATGGCAGGCAAACAACAACGATCTTGATACATAATACTGTAGACAGAGAGCTGAGGAGAGCCATGATCGCCTACGCTAGCCGGCATGACACCTAATGAATGAACGAATATGATAAAGTTAACTCCAAATCTGCTCACGACGTAAACAAATCTGGACTTAGCTAGATGGGGATACTCATTCTGTAATCAACATAATAATAATAATAATAATAATAATAATAATAATAATAAATAATAATAATAACAGCAAAAATTTATAATTGAAGTTTATTCTGCGTTCGTTTTCAAAATCCAGCTGGCTAGCAGGATATGTTCCGGACAATGAAAAACGTTGTGTCATGGTTTATAGATTGATGTGATGTATGCTTATTTCATTCTGACATATCCGACTCGGCATTGGTAACTCCACCACCAAAGTTCTTAATCGCTTCTTACTACATATATATCGGGTGGCAGCATCGTTATTCTGTCTCTCACTTGAGCTCCGGCCACACCCAGGTAGTAATTAACGAATATTACTCACACATAATTTTCTTTCCAGTCATTGTTCCTACATTGAACAATACACAAGGTTGACGTTTCGACCAAACTATCTTATAAAGAAAGGGACGAACGAACACATAATAGAACTACACAATCAGATGGAGAATAAACGCAAAAGCAATATTATACAATGCACAGTTTGATTTTGTGTTTAAATTCTGTGTTTGCTATTTCCGTTCTTAATAAAGACCTTTTGGTCGAAACTGCTGTTTAAAACTTTTAATATGTTTTTTTAATTGATTATTTTGGGTCCAATATTTACTGAAAATAAGATGCAGAATTTTACTGTATTACAGAATCATCAGATCAATCAATTTTTATCAATCATTATTAATTTTTTTTTTTAAACACATCGTTTCTTCTTATTTGATCACTGCCAGATAGACCCGTTTCAAGAGAACGAAAGCAGAAGAAGAAGAAGAATAGCTGCCAGATTTCCACATTTATGACACTGACAGAAGTAACTGATCAACCTCAGACTCCCAACAGTCTCTTAAAGTTTTTCATAACAAGAGACAGGGTATGCCCAAGTGCGACTTTGTATTGCACAGGTCTGCTACAAGTCCTCAGCTCTCGTTGGATACATGATACTTCGTTGGTACAGATACAAGAGGATTTTCATAAATTAAGCTTAAAGTTTTTCTCTATCCTAAACTTGTCAACAATAATCAACAATTCAGGAACATCTCCCACTGCTTAAAAATTAAGGAGCATCTCCCGCTGCTTAACAATTCAGGGACATCTCTCCCTGCTTAACAATTCAAGGACATCTCCCCCTGCTTAATTATGTTAAACATTTTAAACCCATGCCCAAAAATTGCAAGAAAGCCGCGGAAAGCCTCCTCTGGATTAGAAGACAGACCAGCATGTGGCTGTGCACAGACTTCTCCATTACAAAATGAATGCTAGTCCTGATCATGTTCATAGCCATCACCACACCATCAACATCATCAGTATTGATAATCCATATATTATTTTAATTAGAAATAAGACACTGCAGCCGAAACATCATTTATTGTCTTGATTGTCTGCAGTCTAATACCAAATTCGAGAACAATCATCTGATAACATTTCTTTCAATCTATGATGTTGAAGTCAAGGTCGTACGGTACATCCAGGATGCCATCATGGTCTGTGTAAGTAACCAGATAACACCAGATCTTCTAAACTTGACCTCTCACATCCAACCTTCTAAACTTGACTTCTTACATCCAACCTTCTAAACTGGACCCTTCACATTCAACCTTCTAAACTGCACTCCTTACACTCAACCTTCTAAACTGGGCCCCTCACATCCAAACTTTTAAACTACACCCCTCACATCCAACATTCTACACTGGACCCTCACATCCAACCTTCTAAATTGGAACCCTCACATCCAACCTTCTAATCTGCACCCCTCACATCCAACATTCTACACTGGACCCTCACATTGAAACTTTTAAACTGGACCTCTCACATCCAACCTTCTAAACTGGACCCTCACATCCAACCTTCTAAACTGTGTCCCTCACATTCAATCTTCTAAACTGCACTCCTCACATCCAACCTTCTACACTGGACCCCTGCCATCCAACCTTCTAAACTGGACCCCTCACATTCAACTTTTCATTTGTGGAAACTAAATTACTTTGAGAAGCATTTCTTAACTCAGAGCAATACCTCGCAATGGAAGTTACATCGACTTTCTTGCCCTGGGGGTAGAAAGGTGCATGGGGGGGGGTGGCAGTTAAAGAAATATTGGAAGTTTCGAGGGCTACGGATAGAGTAGAGTGGCTGGTTTTTGTGTGTTTATGTTTCTAGAGTGATATCCCAACGTCCCTGAAAGGTTATGGGTTTAGAAGTGAGTGTATACGCTAGGGATCTAAGAAGGAGTGGGGATACCAGGTTACATAAAAGTAAATATTCTATCTGTTCATCTATCTATCTATTCATCCATCTATCTGTTCATCTATCTATCTATTCATCTATCTATCTATTCATCCATCTATCTGTTCATCTATCTATCTATTCATCTATCTATCTATTCATCCATCTATCTGTTCATCTATCTATCTATTCATCCATCTATCTGTTCATCTATCTATCTATTCATCTATCTATCTATTCATCCATCTATCTATTCATCTATCTATCTATTCATCCATCTATATATATTGATATATGTGATAAATATAGCTAATGTGTGTGATTCTTGCATGTTGTTGAGATACATAGTCATATATTCTTTGGTGGTTGTTCTGTGAAGAATTTCTCTTTTGGTCTTCCTCGTTTTCTTTTGCCATCTGGTACCCATTTGAATACTTGTAGCATTAATTTTCATTAATTCTAAGTACACGTCCGATGTAAGTCCATTGTTTTCTTCTTAGTGTTGTAGAACCATATTGCTGTTTGGTGTCTTCTCTTATTTGCATGTTTGACTTGAATTCTTTCCAAACAATGATTAATATATTTTATAAACATTTTTTTTTCAAATGCGTTCAATTTACTCTCTAGTGCTTTTATTATTTTACAATATTCACAATCATATGCTACTACAGATATTATATTGGAATTAAACAGTCGTAGTGTGCAATATTTATTGATTGATTTCTTATTTATTTCTGCATGTTTACTAGGTGTTTCTTCTTCTTCTTCAGCGTTCATTCTCGAACTCCCGCCAGATCTCTCTTGTAGCAGAACAATGGCCGTACTAGATTTCCAGCAGGATGTAGTCCAGAGAATGGAAATGCGTTGTGTCGCCGTTTTATTTGCGCCGATGGCCCAACACATCCGTCTTCGGCGGATACTAGGTGTTTGAACTCACTTGATGCAAACCAGATTAATTTTTACTTGTGACGGGGGGGGGGGGGGGGGTGGGGAAGAGGATGTATGACCCTCAGGAAATTACCTTTTTCTAAAGGTTGCTAACAAAAAAGGCTTCGGCTGGTTCGAGACAAGTCCTTACTTTCAATGTGGCCGTGTCCTTTTACAAATCTCTCCTGCTTATTTCGCTTTAACGAGTTGTCGTTGACTGACCGTATAGTTGAATTTCGCTGTTTAGAGAATTTTCCTTGTCTTTAATTTCGCTGCTTGTGGATGGGGGCTGGTATTTTCCTCATTGGTAACGCTCAGGTTTTTCTCTCAGAAGAACCCACGTTTCGTTATCGCTTCTATACGACTTCTGGTCTAGTCGTGGCTAACCTCCTCTTCGATTCACAATTTGAATTTATAACCTTAACTAATCCTAGAGGCCTAATCGAAAACGATGGACCACTGAATCAAAGAGGCAACAAAGTCCACAATATACTCAGCACACAAGAGGGCCATCTCCAGAAAACTCTTCTACCCCTGACGCCGAAAGGCAACAAAGGGTTTTAGCGAATAGATAGAGCTAATCCTATTCATATTTCAAGACGTTTGCTCGAAGTTTCTAGTCACTGACCTTAGCATTTCTGCAGCTATCCTACACCACTGCCTGTCTTAACAGCTACTGCCGAATCTCCCCTCCTCCAAATCTCTTTTCCCTTTCATTTCCCCCCTCTCCTTTCCTTCCCATAGTCATTGGCTCTACCTACCTTCTTTTGTCTTCTGTTCGTTTATCCGTCAATCTTTGCTGACCCTCTCTACGTTTTCGAATTTCGCCTTTTATCATCCAATCGGAACGTTCATATTCATAATGTTATCTCACTGTCACTTATTTTCCACCAGCACAATACACAAATTCTCCCCCATCGATGGACACGATTTTCAAGAGTATCCCAGGACGTCGCGTGTATTTCTTTGCTAAAAAGAATACTCCAACTTATGAAAGTTGTCCTACAAACGGGGGCACTCTTTCTATGCAACGGTATGTCTTGCTGTCAGTGTCCCTACTTAGACTGTCGTTTTAATTTTGGTCAACGGTTTCCTTATAGCTTTCGACTGTTTATACTTGGTCGCGACATGTTGTCTACTCGAAGTAAATTTTTTCACAATGTTTTAACTTTGCTGCCGCATATATATAATGACTTTTGCATCGTTGTTCGTCTCGGAGTGCTAATACTGCCACATTATTCTTCTCGGAGTGCTAATACTGCAACATTATTCTTCTCGGAGTGCTAATACTGCCACATTATTCTTCTCGGAGTGCTAATACTGCAACATTATTCTTCTCGGAGTGCTAATACTGCCACTTTATTCTTCTCGGATTGCTAATACTGCAACATTATTCTTCTCGGAGTGCTAATACTGCCACATTATTTAGTATCTATTTCTCAAGAACCCTCTCTTGGCAAAACGGTTCTCACTGAGTTTCGAGCATCCCCAACAGACTATGGAGGCTCTCATGTCTTGCTGTAGTGTACCTCCCCATTTCTCATTGGTTAATACTAGATGTGTAAACGCACTTGATGCCAACACGATTCTTGTAGAAATCTCTTTCTGGATCAGTCTGTGTGATCAAGTCACAGTCACAGAACATTTGCGTTTGCACCTTGCTCTGGTGCCCTCCACCTTTCTTATCCTATTTTCCACAAACGACTCTTCTCCTGTGAGTATAAAGTTTAAAACACCATCGACATACTGTAGGTCTCAACTCCTGATTTTCTGTAGGAGTTTGCTCACTTCTTCGGAGGCTCTTCCGTACTATCTCGCTACATTATCGTCACTGAACTTGAGTAGCCGTCTCGAGTGCAACCCTATTATAATAAAATAATAGACTAATAAACAATCATGGACGTAGGGGTGCCACACTGGAGACATCAGAACACAAATCTTCCCAAAACATCTGCATTCTCAGCCATTAGGGGGAGTGTGGACAAATCACTCAAGTATGGAAATAGTTGTGATTGCGTACCTGATATGGTAGGTTGATCTCTGTCCTAATAAACGCAATCGTAAAACATCCATTATCCCGAAGCAGAGGTTTATTGAGTCTTTATGCGACGGAGAACCGTTTTAATCTTGCAGATTGTAAACAGTGTTCAAAAATCGGTTACTGGAACATTCGAACTATGGCCCAGACCGGAATGACCGCCCAAGTGTGTAGAGAAATGAAAAATTACAGAACAGGAGACCCGTCAAACTGTAAAAACTGGTGTGGAATTACTTTACTATCAATCCCAGGAAGGGGTGCAAAGGGAACGCATTGCTCTAGGCGGACCCAGGGTTAGCAGATAACCAAGATCCCAAATGTACCTCCACGTGGTGCACCCTGGAAACAGAAATACAGCAGCTCGTGCTGATTCTGGCCAAATCATTTGGGGATCGTGTCCGAGAATGTGGAGGTAGCAGATGGAAAGAGATTTGACTGCACAAGAGACAGACAATATCTCCGACACCACCTGCATCACCACATATAGCAACACTGTCGACATACAGTGAAGCTAGTCAGTCCAGTCCGAACATTGGAGGGGCGGCCAATGTAAAATGCACGTAAAGGTAAATGCATGGCGAGAGACAAATATGTTTCATACAGAGTACAATGAAACAATGAAAGGGCAGAACAGCGCTAGAGGGCAGCGCGAACTGCAAATAGAAAGTGAAAAGTCCCTAGGAAAGGGAACTACAAGCTCCGTCAGCTCGAGACGGGCTTCTAGTTACCAGAGTTCCTAACAGGCAGAGACCCAGACCCATCCATCAACCTTTTTGTAAAGCAAAAGACCTAACCCAACTCTAATGTCGAGCCTTCCTAAACCGGAAATATGCTTGCAAAGAGAAAGGGTTCTGTACCCGATGGGTGTAGGCAAGAAAGGGACAACGATGGCAGTCCTGGCCCAACTCTACTGTCAAGGTTTCCTATACCGGAAGTAACTTGCAGAGAGAAAGGGTTCTGTACTCGATTCGCTCAGGCACAAAAGGGACAACGATTTAGCCCTGGCCCAACTCTACTGTCAGGTTTTCCTACACCGGAAATACACTTGAAGAGAGAAAGGGTTCAGTACCTGATGGGCTCAGGCGCTATTGGGACAACAGCTCGAGAACGCCTTGCTCTCAAACGCGTGGTGTGAGACTCGAACTTGGACAAGGGGTACACGATGTCGGTGAATGACACCTCGGCTAAGAGGGCGAAAGAGCCAGGGTCCAACTCCTCTGTTGAGTTCTTCCCCTTAAGGAACCAGGCTCATGGATGAGAAACGGTTCAGTACCCAATGGGCACAGGCACAGCACGTCCAATTACAAGAGGCAAGTTCATAGACAGTGGAACACCTCGTTCGAGTGAGACGAGAGCAAGAAAATCGTCTGGGCGAAGAGTCTTCACTACGCGTGCCTGGAGACAGATATAGAGGCTGTCACAGGCTAAGGGTAGCCCACCCGAATTGTCAAGGCATGCCGAAATCGGATGTGCTAGGCCTACAAGGCGCATAACGGTGGCTCAACGTAATCACGCTCCCGGCGGAAATCTCACGTATATCCGTGATGGTTACAATGGAGCGAACGAAAAACAAACAAACAAACAATCCCAGGAAAACTATTTTGTAGCATCATAATGGAAAAAAAATAACTCAAGCTGTTGATCTTCTTCTTCTTCAGCGTTTATTCTCAAATTCCCACTGGATTTCTCTTGTAAAAGGACAGTGATCCTACAAGATTTCCAGTTGGATGTAGTCCAGAGAATGGAATTGCGATGTTGCCATTTTATTTGCGCCAATTGCCCAACACATCGGCGGAATGCTGTTGATCAAATACTTAGAGAAGAACAGGCCGGCTTTAGACCTAGCAGTTCTTGTGTAGATCACATCTTCATTCTTAGAAATATTATAGAAAAAGTCAATTAAATTTTATACTCCTTTAGTAATTAACTTTATAGACTTCCAAAAGGCATTCGATAGTATGCACAGACCGGCACTATGGGAAATCCGTAATATCTATGAATTTTAAATAAGATATATAAATACTTTTTTTTCGTTACTGCATGTTTTCATGTGAAGGAGTGCAGGGAGAATTTTGTTGGGGTGTGGAAATAAAGACCGCTTTGCCATAGCAGACGCCGCGACAAGTACAGGAAGGATTTTGAATGTACCTCCGAAAGAAAAAATCCTGCCCAAACGTGGATTTGAACACGGGACCTCAAGGAACGAGAATGGCATTATAAAAACACGGCCATACGCTCCACTTTATATATAAACGACATAAAATCCCCTTACCAAGAAGCAACCTGTTCCGTTAGAACAGAAACAAGAAATTCAGAATGGTTCAATGTCGATTAAGGCGTGAAACAGGGCTGTGTATTATCACTAATGCTATTTGGAATTGCCATCGATTGGAACATGCGT
Organism: Meghimatium bilineatum; assembly: GCA_034231615.1. NCBI lineage: Eukaryota > Metazoa > Mollusca > Gastropoda > Stylommatophora > Philomycidae > Meghimatium > Meghimatium bilineatum. The sequence continues at coordinate 6,001,550 of CM067300.1, forward strand.
AAAACCATTCAAGATGAAAAAAACAGGCATCCAATGGCTCAAAAACAATACTTTAACTGACCTTGTTTTTGCAGTTGACATCGCAATCTTAAACTCTACTCATCAACAGACACAAGATATAACCAACAGACTATGCACACTCACAGAGTCGCTTGGCCTCGAGATCAACACATCCAAATAAAAAATTGTGGAACTTACCAGTTCAACAAATAACATCTCAGTAAACAACCAAATACTTGACAAATTCTCCAACTTTAATTACTTGAGCAGCCGAATTTTATTGAAGAAGACTCAATGAAAGAAAAATAAACATAGCAGTTGCAACTAGAACATTCACTAAACTAATTAATATCTAGAAATCAAAAAATCTAGGAAGAAACACCAAACTAAAGCTATTCAACTATAGTATTGTCTCAGTATTAACGTATGGAAGTGAAAGCTGCAAAACAACTCAAGAGACAGAAAAAAATTAAATAACTTCGAAAACAAATGTCTCCGGAAACTGATGAGCATAAAATGGAGCCATTTCATCACAAATAGTGATTTAAAAAACAAACACACCAAGAATATGTTTCAAACGTCATAAGAAAAAGCAGATGGAAATACATGGGTCATGTTTTAAAACTAGATGAAAAGAGAATAAACCAACAAGTTCTTATGTGGACACTGAGGGTAAAAGAAAACGAGGAAAGCATAAAGCAAGCCTAAAAAATACCATACTGAAAGAAGGGGAAATTAACAGGCTGCAAGACCATACATGAACTAAATATGCAGGCAACGAACCGCAACATATGGGAGAATCCTAACGTCTGCCCTAGTGCCACCCGCGGCACGAAAGGAACAGACTAAGACAAATCAATCCCAGATCATTCTTTGATGTAAATCAATACACGACTTTTCTAATCCTCTCTTCTCCTTCTAACCCCGACTGTTTCTTGCAAAATAATTTTAGAAAGTGAGTCCTTGCTCATTGCATGCCCAAACCAAACATGTTCAAGCCGTTTCACCCTATTACAAATGTATCAATTGTTATTATTATTATTTGTTACTAATTCTATTACAAATGTATCCATTATTGTTATTATTATGATGTTACTAATTCTATTACAAATGTATCCATTATTGTTATTATTATGATGTTACTAATTCTATTACAGTTAAACCAATTTTTTTTCATTTTAGGAGTTTATGTCACGAGGTAAAACGTTGACATTCAATCTAATACGAGTCTGAGCAAGATCTGCTTGTAGTAAAACACAGGAATATTTTTACGTGAATATAAACTAAACTACTAATGTTTGTATCATTTTTACGTGAATATAAACTAAACTACTAATGTTTGTATCATTTTTACGTGAATATAAACTAAACTACTAATGTTTGTATCATTTTTACGTGAATATAAACTAAACTACTAATGTTTGTATCATTTTTACGTGAATATAAACTAAACTACTAATGTTTGTATCATTTTTACGTGAATATAAACTAAACTAATAATGTTTGTAACGTATTGAAACTAAAACTGTATTTACAAAATAAAGTAAAGAATGTATCGACTGTTTTTAAAATGGTCTGTTTGTGTGTTTGTGTCAATGTTTATACCTTTCTGCACTGCACGACTTGATTCTCCATCGCACATTCTGTTTGTTTATTGGTATTATGTTTCTTTCTTGTATTTCCTGTCACATAATTGCACTTACCGAGTACACAATGCCCCTTCTGTGTATATATTGCATCTCCCGTTACTTTCTTGCACTTTCTGTTTTTTCATTACATTTTCTGTTTATCTATTACACTGTCTGTTTCTTCATTACAATTTCTCTTTGTTCATTACATTTTCTGTTTATGTTTTAAAATTTATGTTTATCCATTAATTTCTGTTTATTCGTCGATTTCTGTTTATTCATTGATTTCTGTTTATCCATTGATTTCTGTCTGTCCATTGATTTCTGTTTATCCATTGATTTCTGTTTACTCATTAAACTTAAGTTTCTTACACTATACATTCGTTGTTATCATTCGTTATTATAAAAAAATATATATATTTTGTTATATTTTTTGCATATTAACTTAACAACACACGACTGTGTTATCTACTCATGGCATCTAGATAGAAATAATAACGATATGTGAAATAAACTTTCACATATTTAAGCAATATTTAACGTGTGGTATAGAACCTATTGCTACTAGCTTGGAGAAAGTGTGGTATAGAACGTATTGCTACTAGATTGGAGAAAGTGTGGTATAGAAGGTATTGCTACTAGCTTGGAGAAAGTGTGGTATAGAACGTATTGCTACTAGCTTGGAGAAAGTGTGGTATAGAACGTATTGCTACTAGCTTGGAGAGTGGTATAGAAGGTATTGCTACTAGCTTGGAGAAAGTGTGGTATAGAACGTATTGCTACTAGCTTGGAGAAAGTGTGGTATAGAACGTATTGCTACTAGCTTGGAGAAAGTGTGGTATAGAACGTATTGCTACTAGCTTGGAGAATGAGTGTTTAAAAGCACAATTCCTGGTGCTGACGACATGAAAATAAAGAAAGTTGTACATGCTGCACAGTTTGCAGCAGCTATACTCCTTGAGAATGCGTAAGTCTTGACTCTTGATAAAGAACCCGCATCTCTGCACACGGCGATTCCCGAAATGCCCTGCAAGTAATTAGAAGGTACTACTCATGAAATGTAACACCCATCGCACATAATTAACGTACAGAAGATACGTTTTAGGTAATAAAAACTAGCATCTACGATCCTCATGTTCACAGGGAAAAATTCACTCATACATCTTCAGGTTCGTTCACATGAGAAAAGGAATTCGAGGGAATGTTGTTGACCACTCCTCCTTCTATGATTGTCTGAACGTGATGTATGTTGTGGTATTATACTCTGTATAATGAGGACCATGAGACAAAAATGTCATGTAGATGTGGCTGTAATGTCTTGAATTTGTGCAACAAACTGTCAACCAGTGGTTGGTAATGTAGATATCGTACATGAGCTTTTGAAATGGAACAATCGTCACCACAACGCTTAATCCCACTCCTCACTCCCTACACTATATAACCACATTAAAAATTTTTTTACGGAGGCTGTGGTGGCTTGATTACTAGAACTGCAACCTCTTTTATGTTTTGGTGCTTGTAATGTTTGGTGTGAGCAAATTATCCGCATTGAAGAGAGCTTATAACATCATAAGATGTACAAAGGGAGCTTATAACATCATAAGATGTACCAAGAGAGCTTGTAACATCATAAGATGTACAAAGGGAGCTTATAACATCATAAGATGTACCTGGGGAGCTTATAACATCATAAGATGTACAAAGGGAGCTTATAACATCATAAGATGTACCTGGGGAGCTTATAACATCATAAGATGTACCAAGGCGGTAAATAATGGAGGGGAGGTTTGGGGTTCAACCCCCCTTTCCCATTAGCTAATCAGAATATGATTTTAGTACTTGTTGGCATAAGATAGGCAAACCATTCCCGTAGCGATTTTTCCAAGAAAAAAGTCATCAAATTTGTCAACGATTAGAGGAAATTACACGCGAAAATCCACGAAGGACCTATTTTTAGATAATTTAACCATTTTCCCCTTTGCGGCACTGAAAGGTACACTTTGCTTACTCAAAATAACTTGAATTTTCTGCGGAATGTCATTGTAACACCAATTCTCCTTAGTGTCCTCTTGCGCTGGGCATAGGAGGTCACAATTTAACTATTATTTTCACCATTTTTCGGACCGTACACGTGCGAGCGATAAAATGAGGGATACACGAGAAATGTGCTATTCAGATGATACTCTCAGTTCTCCAGTGTTTAAGTGTTTGCGTCTGTGAGTTGGCCACGGGTCGATTTTCTATTTATTGTGGAGTGTTGATATTCCATTTCACGCCAGGAAGGGGCAGGCCCCGAAGGGTGTGAAATCTTGCTGATATAGTAAACTCTTACAAGCAGAGGGGAAGATCTGGGACATAGAAAAGTTTGGCTAGGCTCATGAAAGAGTTGGGTGAAAATGAAAAAATTGGAATGATATAGTGTATATTATTTATATATTATTGGTAGCATATCCAACATAGGAGTCATTCAACGATTTCCATCTTCAATACTGCGGACGAGGATAGAAAAAGCTTGTCGTGTTCAGTCCTTGAGGTTATCTGTTGAAATTTTTAATCATCCGCTTCTTTTATCGTCAACATTTGCTTGCACTACTATTTTTGACAAGGCATCATGTCGGCATACATGTCCATAGCATGCAAGTTGTCAACGGCTCTGTATTGAAATTAATAGTTCTTGTGAGCTTGTGTACATCTCTATTTTATTGACATCTCTGTGTATGATTATCATTGCAATATTTCAGCGGACAAGAGGTTAACTAGTGGCGCCCGTCTCCTCTTTAGTTATTCTTATAACGTGATTACATAGATGCGCTGTCTCTGATGGCTTTCATTACACTGTGCTGATATTGACACTATATCTCGTTTGGTTACATAGTTTATTTGAACTCGCGCTGAGCGACTCAATGGCAGCTATCTAGCTCACGAACTTTAGAATCGAATAATTCAATTTAAAGGTTTCTAATCGTCGAATATTACATTCACTTGATGTTGCCGTCGTATCCGTTCACGGAATAACATTTAAGATATTATCCAAAGACACAATGACTTGTTTGAGTATCGCACTATATTCATGAAATAACGCACTTGCCTACACAACAGAGAAAACTACACACTGCGACGATGCCAGATCATTCTTACAGATAATTTCTGAAGCATGGTTTTTAAAATCTTTACGAGCTACAGAATCCCTTACACAATCCCTTCCTGAAACTCCCTAACAGGAACATGCAGTACAGAATCCCTTCCTAAAACTCTCTAACAGGAACAGGCAGTACAGAATCCCTTCCTGAAACTCCCTAACAGGAACATGCAGTACAGAATCCCTTCCTGAAACTCCCTAACAGGAACATGCAGTACAGAATCCCTTCCTAAAACTCTCTAACAGGAACATGCAGTACAGAATCCCTTCCTGAAACTCCCTAACAGGAACATGCAGTACAGAATCCCTTCCTAAAACTCTCTAACAGGAACATGCAGTACAGAATCCCTTCCTGAAACTCCCTAACGAGAAACATGCAGTACAGAATCCCTTCCTGAAACTCCCTAACGGGAAACACGCAGTACAGAATCCCTTCCTGAAACTCACTTACAGGAACATGCAGTACAGAATCCTTTCCTGAAAATCCCTAACGGGAAACATGCAGTACAGAATCCCTTCCTGAAACTCCCTAACGGGAAATATGCAGTACAGAATTCCTTCCTGAAACTCCCTAACGAGAAACATGCAGTACAGAATCTCTTCCTTAAACTCCCTAACGGGAAACATGCAGAACAGAATCCCTTCCTGAAACTCCCTAATGGGAAACATGCAGTACAGAATCCCTCCAACTTTGCAGGGTCGCTGTCAACGATATATCTGGAAAGGATACAGATTGCCATATTCCTTGCTCCCTAGATTAGATTGGTGTCCAGGTCCTTGTTCCCAGGTTTCCATAGGAGCGTTAATATTAGAAATAGATAATTATTTTTTGAACAAGGTATAATACAATGCGGTCTGGAGAACATAGTTACAACAGGAAAGATCAACGGCAAAACAGAACGAGGACGACAGTGTGAGAAAATATTAGATAGTCTGACATCGTGGCATGGCAATGGGTCAACAAAGATCTTGATGAACGATGTTGGAAATAAAGTGTTGTTGAGATCAATATTCGCCTACGCCAGTCGGAACGGCACCTGATGATGATTCAGAGACACGAGAAGATAATATACACAAAAATAGAGAGAAACATTGTGAGTTGTATAGTCTTCAACAAAATCAGTGTTTCCCAACATTTCTCAGGCAATTGTCCCCATGTGACACATTATTTCGTTTGTTGCCCCATCTTAATTCTCAAATTAAAACGATTACTTATTCTTGATTCTTGATTAGAAACTGGCCTCACAGCACATGGGGCATTCCCATAAGTGCTCCGCCATCTGTTCCAGCTGCCATTCGACTCGATGGTGTTTCGAGTCTAATGCCGCCGAAACAGACGTCGACATAAGGGCACAACTCTAGTCCTTGCGACAGGTTTCTTTGTTGTTTCGCCCACCCACGCCGTGCCCGTAACTAGTTCAAGCACACCGTCGGCTTTTCGGAACAACATGGTAACTGTTATCGAAGGTTACGACAACGGGATTGTATAGATGACGTGCCATAAAGCTTCTATAAGAAGATAACCTCAACATAAAGGTATGTCATCTACTAAGGTTTTCTGTTGCATGGTTGGTTTGTCTAGTGAGTCATTGTTGAGACCCACAGACACAACCACATGCGCTACCTATACATGGTGTGATTATTAACTTACCCAGGACAGAAAAAAAAAGTCTAGTCTCTTACAGGGATTGGAACCCTGCATCTTCCAGTTGTGTCTCTAACCTCTTGCTATGCGTCTCATCCTCTCCCTAAACACCCACACACTTTACCCATATCCCAAAAAATATCACTTCCCACACATTCCTCTACAAAAACCCATCGACAATTTTCATCCGGGCATCAAGTTCACATCTGAGATCTCCACCTCCAATGTGAACTTTCTTGACATATCTATCACTGTTCAACCCCTCTGTCTTAGCACATCGGTACACTACAACCCCTCTGTCTCAGCACATCGGTACACTACAACCCCTCTGTCTTAGCACATCGGTACACTACAACCCCTCTGTCTTAGCACATCGGTACACTACAACCCCTCTGTCTCAGCACATCGGTACACTACAACCCCTCTGTCTCAGCACATCGGTACACTACAACCCCTCTGTCTCAGCACATCGGTACACTACAACCCCTCTGTCTCAGCACATCTGTAGAATACAACCCCTCTGTCTCAGCACATTGGTACACTACAAACCGACTGATGCTCATAGCTTTCTTCTATACACCTCTTCTCATTCTTCTGCCAGTCGTGATTCCCTTCCCTTCTCCCAACTTCTTCGTCTTCGGTGCAGTCGCGAGGATGACTTTATCGAGAAGGCCTACCAGATGATAGCTTTCTTCCGCTGTCGCCTGTATCCTGAGGCTGTCCTCAGGTCTGCCCTTCTTCGTGTGTGCAGTCTCTCCAGTCAGGACACCCTCTCGACCACTCGTAAGGCTTCCTCGTCTAACCGGACTAAGCTTGTTCTCACTTTCCACCCCCATAGCGCTGCCGTTCGCCATGCCCTGCTTCGTCACCTTCTCATTCTCCACTCTGTCCCCGAGACGCTGGAAGTGTTCTGTAACCCCCCTCTTGTTGCTTACAGACGTGACAAGAACCTCAGGGATCTACTGGTCCGGAGTCACCTCCAGCCTGACGTTCCCAACCATTTTGGCGCCATCAGATGTAAACGCAGCAAATGCTACACTTGTGTCTATGTAACCCAGATTCGGTCTGTCACATTTCCTTTAGCCACATTCACCATTGAGACTAACGGGAATTGAACCAGTCCGTTCTACGGCACCAAATCGCCTAGCAACAATTGCACACGCGTTTTTCAGTACTTGACTAACCGCATCTCCAAAAAAGATGCGATTTCATCAAGCCATTCAAATCGTGCACACAAAGTCACCCGAACGGACCAATCGAGACAAGGACTATTACAACAACAACAAACATCCCGTACAGGTATTGAAATATCCTCAGTAACAACAAACACATAACATAATATCCGTATTAGTTATACAAGGGCCGATAGGTCTTCTTGTAAACATGGATAACATATATAGACAATACAATTTTGCTTCAAATAATTGTTTATACAAGTAAATTTAAGTAGGAAGCCAGAAATCGTACTTAAATTTACTTGTACTTCACCATTGAGGAGAGCTTCACATGTGTGTCCCGCAACGTCATCTACGCCATCATATGCAAGCGTTACGCCATGACATATATAGGTGAAACTGGAAGGAGGCTCGTAGACCGATTCTGCGAACATCTGTACAGCATAAAAAACCATTCAGGTTTGCCTGTTGACGTCCACTTTAATGGAACGGGCCATCGGGGCGCCCAGGACATTCAGGTTACTACCATTAAGTCGTGCTTCTCCGATGACCGGGCTCGTCTGGCGCTTGAGAACCGCTACATTTATCAATATGGCACTCTGAAACCCGACGGCATTAATGAGCCCCTGTCTCTTGTATGACTTTCGTCTTTCCATAGTTTCTGTTTGTTTGTGCCACATGTTTGTTGATTAATTTAGTCTATCTATAGTTTTTGTTTGTTTCGTGCCACATGCTTGTTGATTAATTTAGTCTTTCTGTTGCATGGTTGTTTTGTCTAGTGAGCCATTGGTGAGACCCACGGACGCAACCGCATGCACAAACGATTACTGACACATTGCAGGCTACTATAGCGTACTAGCCTGCAATGTTGAGCTGAGGGGTCATCGTCGACTTGGACGGACGAACACCTCTATATCATTACACGTATGTCTTTATTGTTTTTGCATTTTGGTGCTCATTGGAATTGATATTTTATGATTGAGTAAGTAACAAATTTCGATTCCCCCCCCCCTCCCCTTATAAAGTCCAATTAATGTTTGCGGAACCTGTGCCATAGGTTGAGAAATACGGACCTAAAGAGTATCTGTTGGGATACACATCTCTGATACACATTATGGAACCCATTGTTCAATGACGAAAAGTCGGCTTCTCAAATAATATATCTGAAAGATTTCCAAACTCTTACACAGAAACTGCACCAATTCGGGGGATGTCCTTAGTGTAGTTGTTACACTGTCTGTCTTGCGCTCAAGAGGTCACGGGTTCGAGTCTAGATGTTGTCGCCTTGTTTAACTAGAAATTATATACTCAGCAGGCGGCGTGTCGCTTCATTGAGAGATGCAGACTATATATTGGAAACCCAAGTGCAACAAAGTCAATCACCTAGATCATTTAATTCATTTTATATCAATAATAAACACTTCTCTCCACAATAAAAACATCTCTTGAGTAATAAAATTGATCAAGAAACATCCTTATAAGGTGACCTAGCCTTTTCCATCCTATACATTTACCGCACATCTTCGGCACCTGTTCTTTTGTTCTAATTTATATCAACCTAATAATAATGTCAACGTATATCTCTGTGTATGAATTTGTTTGTTTTCTGAAGGTATGCAAGCATGTAGGATAATAGGCAACAATATGCATGAACAAAAGGAGATGTGACAATTTAGCCATGTGGTCTAGTTTAAAAGCAGGTGCGAGAGCTGAGATATTTTTTGCATGCGTAATTTGTTTTCATTATAACTATTTATCTGCAAGGGTTTTCATCACGTGATCGAATGTATGTAGAGGCTTGACGGCAGAATCGCATGCTTAACCTCATGTTTTAGTGGCGTATAAGCAGGAAGAGGGGCCACTTTACAAGCTGTTTTTGGAGCATTACCAATAAAAGGGGGTTGCTTAGCTGCGTGTTTTAGCGGATTAGCGGCAGAATGATATGCGGTGTAACTGGCTGTTTTATCGGCTGAGCTTCAGGAGGGGTCTGATTAATTAGCTGTTATACCAGCAGAAGGGGTCTGATTAATTAGTTGTTATACCAGCAGAAGGGGTCTGATTAATTAGTTGTTATACCAGCAGAAGGGGTCTGATTAATTAGTTGTTATACCAGCAGAAGGGGTCTGATTAATTAGTTGTTATACCAGCAGAAGGGGTCTGATTAATTAGTTGTTATACCAGTAGAAGGGGTCTGATTAACTAGTTGTTATACCAGCAGAAGGGGTCTGATTAAAGTGCTGTTATACCAGCAGAAGTGGTCTGATTAACTAGTTGTTATACCAGCAGAAGGGGTCTGATTAAATTGCTGCTGCAGCAGCTTAATTTAGCGACTTACAAGAAAAAAGTGTTGCATAAGCGACTGTTTTTGTCTTTCGGTTGGTAACTATTTATATACTTGGAGCTTGGCTATTTTTGTTATGCGATTCCAAGTATATTAATAGTGACAAATCGAAATCAAAACAATAATCAAAAACGTAACGAATGGGGTCCTAATTAATTCAGATGGAAGGTCTTTACGGAGGGTGGTCAAGGCTGAAGAGAGTTACCTTCAGTTTGGTACTTGAGCACGGAAGTGTTGGGGGAATTCAGGGACAACTGTTGGTAACGCTAGACAATGCGAGGCTGTCCGCAGTCATATAAGTTCTATTCGCTGAATTAAGTTACACCTCATTCGTTAATTTTTTTATTGTTGTTTGGCTTTCAGTTAGTTACTATTTATATGCCCGGACTCGTCTTTGTAATTTTTGGCATGGATTCCTAGTATATAAATAGTAACCAACTGAAAGCCAAACAATAGTGAACTCCCTAACGGAAAACAGGCAGTACAGAATCCTTCTCTGCAACTCCCTAACGGGAAACTTGAAGTACAGAATCCATCATGATTATCAACCCCTTATGAGATATGACAGCCTGTACCAAGTGAAAAAAAATCATCATTGTCACACCCTGCGTTAATTTCTTATAGTCTTCTATCAAATAAAAAATCATCATTGTCACACCCTGCGTTAATTTCTTATAGTCTTCTATCAAATAAAAAATCATCATTATCACATCCTGCGTTAATTTCTTATAGTCTTCTATCAAATAAAAAATCATCATTGTCACATCCTGCGTTAATTTCTTATAGTCTTCTATCAAATAAAAAATCATCCTTGTCACATCCTGCGTTAATTTCTGATAGTCTTCTATCAAATAATCTCCGTGGATGATGAAGAGATGTCAGCTGATATTTCACTTTTGTCCTTGTCCGGCAGAATCCAAAATCGACGGGGAATGCTAGATGTGCCATCACCGCAGATGGGTTAAGTTCTTATAGAAAAATGAGATAGTTGAACCAAAAGTGTATGCTGTGTTGCTGGCAAGATGTGGTAATCCTGGGATAATGGCGCACTGGAATCCCTCCATTCGGGGACGGACATGCAGCTATAAACCTCCATTACACAACCATGCTATTTAGACAAACTTAGCTGAGCTTGGGTGTTGCCTCAGTTACACAACTGAAAAGAAATTGACAGGGAGGACAATAAGGAGCACAGGGGGAAATGGTTAGAAAGCACAAGAAGGAAATGGTTAGAAAGCACAAGAAGGAAATGGTTAGAAAGCACAAGAAGGAAATGGTTAGAAAGCACAAGAAGGAAATGGTTAGACAGCACAAGAAGGAAATGGTTAGAAAGCACAAGAAGGAAATGGTTAGAAAGCACAAGAATGAAATGGTTAGAAAGCACAAGAAGGAAATGGTTAGAAAGCACAAGAAGGAAATGGTTAGAAAGCACAAGAAGGACATGGTTAGAAAGCACAAGAAGGAAATGGTTAGAAAGCACAAGAAGGAAATGGTTAGAAAGCACAAGAAGGAAATGGTTAGAAAGCACAAGAAGGAAATGGTTAGAAAGCACAAGAAGGAAATGGTTAGAAAGCACACGAAGGAAATGGTTAGAAAGCACAAGAAGGAAATGGTTAGAAAGCACACGAAGGAAATGGTTAGAAAGCACAAGAAGGAAATGGTTAGAAAGCACAAGAAGGAAATGGTTAGAAAGCACAAGAAGGACATGGTTAGAAAGCACAAGAAGGAAATGGTTAGAAAGCACAAGAAGGAAATGGTTAGAAAGCACAAGAAGAAACTTGTTATGGAGCACACGGAGGAATGCATTAGGTAGTACGGAAAGAAACTCATTAGGTAGTACGGAAAGAAACTCATTAGGTAGTACGGAAAGAAACTCATTAGGTAGTACGGAAAGAAACTCATTAGGTAGTACGGAAAGAAACTCATTAGGTAGTACGGAAAGAAACTCATTAGGTAGTACGGAAAGAAACTCATTAGGTAGTACGGAAAGAAACTCATTAGGTAGTACGGAAAGAAACTCATTAGGTAGTACGGAAAGAAACTCATTAGGTAGTACGGAAAGAAATTCATTAGGTAGTACGGAAAGAAACTCATTAGGTAGTACGGAAAGAAACTCATTACCGTACGGAAAGAAACTCATTAGGGAGTACGGAAAGAAACTCATTAGGGAGTACGGAAAGAAACTCATTAGGTAGTACGGAAAGAAACTCATTAGGTAGTACGGAAAGAAACTCATTAGGTAGTACGGAAAGAAACTCATTAGGTAGTATGGAAAGAAACTCATTAGGGAGTACGGAAAGAAACTCATTAGGTAGTACGGAAAGAAACTCATTAGATAGTACGGAAAGAAACTCATTAGGGAGTACGGAAAGAAACTCATTAGGGAGTACGGAAAGAAACTCATTAGGTAGTACGGAAAGAAACTCATTAGGTAGTACGGAAAGAAACTCATTAGGTAGTACGGAAAGAAACTCATTAGGTAGTACGGAAAGAAACTCATTAGGTAGTACGGAAAGAAACTCATTAGGTAGTACGGAAAGAAACTCATTAGGTAGTACGGAAAGAAACTCATTAGGTAGTACGGAAAGAAACTCATTAGGTAGTACGGAAAGAAACTCATTAGGGAGTACGGAAAGAAACTCATTAGGGAGTACGGAAAGAAACTCATTAGGGAGTACATGGAGAATCTCGTTAGGATACGCAAGGAGGATCTCTTTATGGAGCACAAGGAGGAACTCGTTAGAGAGTACAGAGCGGAACTCGCTAAAGAGGAGCCCCGTATTAATTATGTCGAGTAACTTGTGGACATGTGATAGAGGAATTCGTTAATGATTAGGTCGAGTAAATTGTGGCTAAGTGATAGGTAAATGTAAAGGTATGTGCCATGGTAGGAACTTGCCGTCGGGGATGAAGATAACTGTTCATGTACTAAGCCGCTGCAGATATTAGGTGGGGTGGTCAGTTCCCTTCCTTGCTGTCCTTACCTCCCTAACTCATGCGTCAGGTACTCATTTACATCTGCGTCGACTGGAGAAGTGGCCGTGTCAAGCTGAAATCACAACCCGGTTTAAAAAAAATAAATATTACATCGATTAACATGTGGCCAAGTGATAGATGCCACATGCTGTTGCATTGTTTTGTACCTGTACATAGTTCTTGATTATTCTTGATTAGAAAACTGGCCTCTAAGCACGTGGGGCATTCTCAAAAGTTCTCCGTCCTCTGTTCCGGCAACCATTCGACTTGATGGTGTTTCGAGGCCAATGCCGCCAAAACAAACGTCGACATCAGGGCACAACTCTGGCCCTTGCGACAGGTTTATTTGTTGTTCTGTCCACCCACGCAGTGCCCGTAACTAGTTCAAGCACAACGTCTGCCTTTCGGAACAACATGGTAACTGTTATCGAAGGTTACGACTACGGGGTTGTATAGATCCCGTGCCATGAAGCTTCTCTAAGAAGATAACCTCAAAATAAAGGCATGTCATCTACTAAGGTTTTCTGTTGCATGGTTGGTTTGTCCAGTGAGCCATTGGTGAGACGTACAGACGCAACACCATGCGCTACCTGTACACGGTGTGATTATTAACTTACCCAGGACAGAAAATAACCTATTCTCTTAAAGGGATTAAAACCCTGCATCTCACAGTTATGTCTCTAACCTCTTGCTATGCGTCTCATACTCTCCCTAAACACCCACACACTTTACCCATATCCCAAAAATATCACTTCCCACACATTCCTCTACAAAAACCCCGCAACATTGATCTATCTAACAAAACTACCTGCTGCCACACGTTCCCATAACAAACACAAAAGCATTGTTACATACAATTTCTTATATTGTGTCTGTCATCCCTGGCCCATTATTATTTCTCGAATCGATACAACAACCTTCTATAAAAGTCATCCCTGTGCATATCCTTAGACATTCCCACTTGGAGCAAGATCAAAATGCCGTGAGTAAATGTGTTGTTACGTTGTCACGATCAGAACAGTTTTACCCGCCGAAGACGGATGTGTCGGGACATTGGCGAAAATAAAACAGCGGTACAGCGCATTTCTATTCTCTGGATTACATCCTGCTGGAAATCTGGTAGGACAATGATCCTGCTATAAGAGGAGATCCAGCGGCAGTTTGAGAATGAACGCTGAAGAAGAAGAAGAAGAACAGTTTTAAGTTACAGTCCACACTCTGGTCAATTCTCATATCAGAGTAGATATCTTGCATCATCATCGGCATCAAGTGCCGACACTGCAATGAAGGTTGACTGCAACCAAAACTATCGTCAGAGTACTACAGACCTGTGCGCTCATGAACTAGAAATCTTGTTTTCCAGTATTTTCATTATTTCTGTGCGTTTCATTGGTCGGCCTTGTCTATTTTTTCGGGCCACTGCAAGTATATAAATAGTGACCAATGGATAGCGAGACAATAAACAAAAACGTAACGAATAAATTCTTGTTCACTTTTTGTAGTTAGGTCTTCTATACAGCAGATGGTCATTTTGCAACGTATCTTAAACATACTCTGAATTGTGCCTTGTTTGTGCACTCTGCTAGACTAACATGTCCATCTCGGGATATTTAGCCACCCACTTTATCTCTCCCTATCTCTTGCTAGCCCCCCATCTCAACTCTACACTCAAGTTAGGTCTTGAACTAGATGTGACATTGTTTAAATATATCTTTAATATTGTATGTTTTAGTGTGATTTCTCATCAATTTGAATGAAAATAATTTGAGTCAACTAACTTGTTACATACAAGAGCTGGGAAAGTTATTTATTGAGAAAATAAACTGTTGAGTTTTGAAAACAAATGCCTTCGTAAGATAAACAACACCCACTGAATTCAAATCGAACGAAAAAATCAGAGAAGAGACACTTCTAAACTACATCACAGATTTTATTAGAAAAAGCCGTTGGTCAGCAATGTCATACGTGAAGACATCAACAGAATACACCACCAATGTCTTGCATGGATACCAACAGGCAGAAGAGCCAGGGGCCGGCGAAATGAAACACGCAGAAGAACAATACTTAGAGAAATTAAAACAAACAATATTCATACTATTCAAGAACTGCACAGAATAGCTTGGAACAGACAGAATTGGAAAGATCTGACCCCTGCCCTATGCGCTAACTTCAGCGCTAAAGGAAAATGAATGAATGAAATGAATTATTTCACATAATAGATATTGTTTTAATAAATATTATTTAACAGTGTCATCATCTTTTTTCTTTGTTTTCTTCTCTATTCACGAAGTTCTCCCTATTCTTCTAGGTATCAACATATCAAAGACATCAATTCTGTCTTCTATCTGTTTATTCATTATCCATGTTTCTCAGCCATAGATTAATATAAAACTTATGTGACATTTTGTATGTCTCATTCTTAGTTTGTGATCTGTTTGGGTATTACCAGTTTCCAAATTGAAAGCACTTTCAGGCATTCGTTTTCTCACTTTAGGTAGTGAATCATGGACAATTAGCAGAATGGTGAAAAAATGTATATGGAAGCAGTAGATATTTGGTGTTATAGAAGAATATTAAGAGCGCCATAGAGAGATACAAAAAGTGATGATGATGATGACGTTGCTCCGTCGCAAGAGAAGATGAGTATGGCATGAAAATGTGATGAGCAAGTAGAAAAATAACAAAACATTTGTGAACAAAAAGTAATGAGGATTGAAAGAAGTTGTTTCAAAAAAGTAATGAGGATTGAAAGAAGTTGTTTCAAAAAAGTAATGAGGATTGAAAGAAGTTGTTTCAAAAAATTAATGAGGATTGAAAGAAGTTGTTTAAAAAAAGAGTGTTTCTCATTATAATCAGAAAGAGACAGTTCATATTCGGATGTGTCCACTTTTTTTGGATACACCATGCGAAGAGGAAAGATAAAGCTCATTGCAACAACAGGCAAGTTAACGAGAAAGAAAGGTAAAGCAAGATCAATAGAGAATATGCTTGACAATCTGGTATTGTGGCATGGGAGAACATCAGAAATGATTGACAGCACACGAAACAGAAGGCTGCAATTGGTCGTCTATGGCTAAATAAATAGCGATATAGGGAGATATGGAAATGTCAAGAACGCTTGACTGTGGTTAGCTTGTGGATTCATAGCCAGTCTACAGTACATAAATTAGTTCTTTCATAACTAGTTTAGAGTACAGAAATTATTTCTGTCATACGGCAGGCCTACCTGCGATATGACTACAGTCGTTCACCGTTCAGTAAAAGTGGTAACAGGTTGAACATATTTGTTACCACCCCAAAGTCGCATATGTTAGGCCATTAATGCAAATAAAATGGCGAAACAACACAGTTTGTTTCCCTAGACTACATCTACTGGAACTTTAGTTGGACTAGTATCCTTCTACAAGAGAATTCCGGTGGGAGTTTGAAATCGCATTAGAACAAGAAAGCCGTGGAAAGACATGACAACTAACGCCACACTGTAAGAACTATAGAAAGAATATTCTCCTTTTAACCTCTGTTTCACAACTACTATCATTTGTGTTTATGTTTACAAGATACATGCAAGGGTCTACTTGTTGTAGTATCTCTCCATGTATTTTTTAAAAAACTTGTTGTTTTTCTTCGATTGTATCCGATTATAATGATCTTTGTGTTGTGGATGTTGAATAGTTTCCTCATGTCAATAAAAAAGTGTAGGAATGGAAATATATTGAAAGCATTTTTAAAAACGACGGAAGAATGGACAGAGAGCTCAAGACATGAATTCTTACAGCCAACTACGTGAATTATAAACTTACACCCATTTCGAAACATACATCTATCGCAATGGAAACCAAAATGCAACTCCTTATTTTCATGTTCATACCAAAATTATATTATCAATGTCAGACATGGATACTAATAAGAATAGAGAGAAATATTTACTACGTGTGAAATGAGATGCTCAAGAAAGACAACAAACAGAACAAGAAGAGATCATGTGAAGAATGAAGAAATAGCACTTGAAACAAAGACTGTCTTATAGTCGTGTCACCATTGTAAACATTCTACCTGTACATATTCAGATATTCAGTTGAATTATTCTTAATTTGCCGTTCGTTTTGCTTCGTCTTCTTCCGTTCATAATTAATATTATTATTGTTTATCATTCTCTTCTAGTTTTTGCTTGTACATTTATTCATGTCATGTGATCATGTCCACAGCTATCCTTAACTTATCGTGTACATTTATGTTTCTGATAAAGACCCTTGCAGAAAAACTTCGATTTTTGAGTTTCATCTTTGTTTTCTGTCAGTTATTCGAATAACTTTATTACTGTGTTTACGGTGGAAATAATAACTAGTATCTCCGCAGCTGTTTTGATCATAAACAATTGATAATAAAAAATGTATAACATGCGCCGCCAAAGACGGATGTGTCGGGTTATTGTCGTAGATAATATTTCCATTCTCAGGACTACATCCTTCTGGAATTCTAGTAGGACAATTTTCCTGTTACAAAAGAGATCCAGTGAGATTCAAGAATAGATTAATTGGGAGCTTGAGAATGAACGCTGAAGAAGAAGATAACAAACAATTTATAACAAACTGTCCATGGTGTGCTTCAATACGATATTTAAATATTTTATGATTTTTCCCTTTCAAAATTATTGTCGACGAAAACCAGTCTATTGGTTGTAGTTCTGTTGATGGTTGCTTCATCCATTGTCTATGGTGCTAGCATCTGTGAGGATGCCGACCTGGGACTCACTCTGGCAATGTGTCAGTCATGTGGCAATCCTGGTCTCGACGGTACGTATTCATTATCATCAGCAACAGAGCAGTTAATATGACAATGTACCCAACAACAGAGCACAGTTAATATGACAATGTACCCAACAACAGAGCACAGTTAAGATGACAATGTACCCAACAACAGAGCACAGTTAATATGACAATGTACCCAACAACAGAGCATAGTTAATATGACAATATACCCAGTAATAGATAACGCTAAATATACCATCACTATTAATATATTTTTACAAACATAACAACTCTCAACAATATAGTCCCAAAATATAGCAACTCTCAACAATATAGTTCCCAAAACATAGCAACTCTCAACAATATAGTCCCAAAATATAGCAACTCTCAACAATATAGTTCCCAAAACATAGCAACTCTCAACAATATAGTTCCCAAAATATAGCAACTCTCAACAATATAGTTCCCAAAACATAGCAACTCTCAACAATATAGTTCCAAAACATAGCAACACAAAAATACATTTCTCTAAACATAACAAAGCAATAATACATTTATAAAAAATTTAACAACACACAACAACAAATTTCTATAAACACAACAACACTCAACAATATAGGTTTCTAAACATAAAAACACAACAATACATTCCCTAAACATAACAACACTCAACAATGCATTTCCGTAAAAACAACAACATTACATTTATCATACATAACAGCACACAGCACTACATTTCTCTAAACCTAACAATATACTCAATATGAGATCACACTAAATATTGTACAGTCTTAGGTACAATGTGGTTATTCAAGAGAGTCTAATTATTGTTATTCAAGAGAACATCATAACAACAATAGTAATAGTAATAGTAATAGTAATAGTAATAGTAATAGTAATAGTAATAGTAATAGTAATAGTAATAGTAATAGTAATAGTAATAGTAATAGTAATAGTAATAGTAATAGAAATAGTAATAACAGTACTAATAATAGTAAAAATATTAGTCATCATCATGTGACATATTCTTTCCAGAACTTTGTCTTCCTTATGGATTCTCTGAACATGCCGGGATTCTGGGGGAGTTGAACTGCCGCAGTTAGACATGTTTAATCAATCTGATATATCACTCTACCACTCTACCGTCTTCCTCTGCTGCCGTTACCTTCAGCTACTAATCTTTCCACGATGTTGTTTCTTTATGTAACAGAAAAAAACCACCAACACAACTTTCTTATTATATTGTTAGAAGCCATCCTTCTTCCACGTTTATTGATCTTCACACTTCCCGGTTTGTCTTTTTTGTTTTTAGCTATCCAAACATACTTAAAATTCTTCTGTAGCATTTCATTTCGAAAGCAGCTATTCTCTTTGCTATTGTTTTATTTAATGTCCATGTCCCAGAACCATATATCGCCACTGGAAATACGCATGTTCTGATCATACATAGTTTGACTATGCTGCTGGTACCGTGCCAAAGATTTTCATCTGCGCAAGTTTCAATGTCGTCATTGCATTTCTTCTCTTGATTTCTACAGCCCAGTCTCCCGAGCTATTTGTGTTTGTGCCCACAAACTGAAAATTTGTTACGTTCTCTATTTCAAAATGTTACTATCTATGGCTGTACTTTCACTTTATCCGGTGTCATAATTTTTGTTCTCTTCATATTTAAGTACATATTTTGTGTGTGTGTGTGTGTGTGTGTGTGTGTATAGTAACATTTGACGTTAGACTATCTCTGTTTGTTGCTAAGAGAACTGTATCGTCTGAATATCTGATTTCTAGGATCTGCTGACCCACCGATGATAAGAGGTTGGAAGTCAGTATATATCATGTCGTATTTTACATTTTTCATTATGTTTTCAGCAAGTAAATTTAAGTAGGAAGCCAGAGGACAATGTTTTTTAAAATTCTTGAGACTAACGGGAATTGAACCAGTCAGTTAAACGGCACATGGTCCGTTCGGGTGACTTTGTGTGCACTGTTTGAATGGCTTGACGAAATCGCATATTTTTTTTGGAGATGCGGTTAGTCAAGTACGGAAGAACGCGTGTGCAATTGTTGCTAGACGATTTGGTGCCGTTGAACGGACTGGTTCAATTCCCGTTAGTCTCAAGAATTTAAAAAAAAATGTCCTCTGGCTTCCTACGTAAATTTACTTGTATAAGCAATTATTTGAAGCAAAATTGTATTGTCTATATATGTTATCCATGTTTACAAGAAGACATATCGGCCCTTGTATAACTAATACGGATATTATGTTATGTGTTTGTTGTTACTGAGGATATTTCAATACCTGTATTGTTCACAAAGTTCACAAAGAAACAAATTCATTGTCTACGCCATTTTTAGCGGAAGTTTTAAGCGTAATAGTATTGGTGATAATCATAATATAACTTCTTATAGTGGAATAATACGAACAACAATAATATTAGTAATAGTATTAATAATAACGATAATAACAATGATAATAGGTTCCTAATAATAATAATAATAATAATAATAATATCAATAATAATGATAATGCTAATAATAATAATAATTGTAATAATAATAATGATAATAATAATTATTGTAATAATAGTCTGCAGAATACGGATGTGTCGGGCCATCAGCACTAATAAAACGGTGACAAAACACATTTCCATTCTCTGAAAATACTAAAAATACTAATGATAGTAAAAATAATAATAATACTTATAGTAATAGTAATTTAACAACAATAATAGTAACAGTAATACGATTTCTGCCAGAATTGCGTTGACATTACTATTATTATTATCATTATTATTATGTTTAAGGATTATTATTATTATTATTAATATCATTTTGATTGTTACTGTTATTGTTACAACTGCTATTATAATTGTTGTTAATTTTTAATATATGGTTACTGTTATTATAATTGTTATTATTGCCGTTAGTATTATTAGTATTTAGCTGTAAATGAGTATCTGACGTATGAATTAGGGGAGGTAAAGACAGCAAGGAAGAGAACTGGCTACTCTGCCTAATAGTTGCTGCGGCTTAGTACATGACAAGTTATCTTCATCCCCTTGCGGCCACGTGATCTACCGTTATCTTTATTATTAGTATTAGTAGCATTATTATCATTATCATAATATTATTTCTATTATTATTATTACTTTTATTGTTATTACTATTACTATTAATTTTACAGCTTTTTTATCATAATATTGTTATGTTTATTACAATTAGTGTTATTAGTATTACTTTTACTATTATTATTATTATTATTATTATTATTACAATTATTACAATTATTATCCACATAACAAGCATCTGGAAATGAAAAAAAAACCACCAATACGTTAATATACAAGAATACTACCGTTCAACTCCCAATGTAATTAATATCTGTATTAAATATGAAAAATACAAAAATAATGGCAACTGACAAAACTAAATCAAATCCCAAAATTAATATGAGAACTTAAATTTAGAAGTGACACATTTTGATTATTTAGGAACTAATATAAACAATGCGGGGGACTGCGCAGTTAAGATTAAGAGAAGAACAGCAATGGCGCTGTCAAAATTAAAACAGATAAAGAAACTGTGGCAGGGTGAGAACCAAACACAAGATCCAACTTTTGTTTACTACGAACATGTGTATTTCCTGTGGCAACATATGAAAGTGACGCATGGACACTAAAAAAAAACAGTGGCCAAGAAAATAACATCATTTGCATAAAGTGCTTATAGAAGAGTTCTGAGAATACCAGCTGGTGGTGTTAAGAACAATTAACGTCTAGGAAGACTGGCTTCTGAACACCAGCTGGTGGTGTTAAGAACAATTAACGTCTAGGAAGACTGGCTTCTGAACACCATCTGGTGGTGTTAAGAACAATTAACGTCTAGGAAGACTGGCTTCTGAACACCATCTGGTGGTGTTAAGAACAATTAACGTCTAGGAAGACTGGCTTCTGAACACCATATTGAAGAAAAAGCTTGTTTTTTTTCGGCCACATTAAGAGACACGACGGTATGGAGATAGTGTTACTGGAGGGGATGATAGAAGGCAACAGAATGCCGCCAAGACGCTGTTGGACAAAATATATACAAGAATGCCTGCACATTCTGCGCATGTCACTAAAAAAAGCTAGACAACTTGATCAAGACCACGAATTCAAGAGATCCTCAGAGAAGACTACTTTCTGGATAGAATATGTCACCTGATGATTATTAACATATTGTTGCAAAAGTTGGAAAATAGCAAAAGCAATGGAGACGAAATTAAATTCACTTGAAAATAAATAATTTATAGAAATCTTAAATATTTGGAAGAATTAAAGTCAAGCAAGCAAGAGAATAGCAATATGTTTCTACAACAAAAATAAGAAAACCATTGACTTACACGAACATGTCCGTATAATGAATGTAAACAGTCACTACAAGCATTAAAATAGGTACCAAATGGCACAAAAATAGGATATAATTATGGGTCACAACAACATGCAAGAATTACACACAGTAGCATCACATCGCTGGAACTGGAGATCTCTGGTTTCTGTCAAATACACAGAATTCGTTGCTGAAGGAATGTAGATAGATAGATCGATAAATCCATAAATAGATAAATATATATATATAGATAAATAGGTATATATAGATAGATATATAGATAGATAGATAGAATAGTAATAATAATAATAATAATAATAATAATAATAATAATAATAATAATAATAATAACAATAATAATAATAATAATAACAATAATAATAATAATAATAATAATAATAATAATAATAATAATAATAATAATAATATTTATATGCAGGTACATTTGAGTTTCAGCAATTGTTAAATTTTGAGAAACTAATGTTACATCCCATTATTTCATCAGTGTAATGTCGACGACATGCTTTGGAACCATGAAAATGTTCGAACTAGTCTGTATTCTTTAGAAGAGCGAAAAATCTGGAAGGTTTTCTCAATCAATCAGTAAATGTCAAATCAATCATTCAGAGATCCTGAGTTTGATGGTTCTCAAGTTAGTCAGCTCATCAGAGATCCTGAGTTTGATGGTTCTCAAGTTCGTCAGCTCATCAGAGATCCTGAGTTTGATGGTTCTCAAGTTAGTCAGCTCATGAGAGATCCTGAGTGTGATGGTTCTCAAGTTCGTCAACTCATCAGAGATCGTGTGTGTGATGGTTCTCAAGTTAGTCAGCTCATGAGAGATCCTGAGTGTGATGGTTCTCAAGTTCGTCAACTCATCAGAGATCATGTGTGTGATGGTTCTCAAGTTCTTCAGCTCATCAGAGATCCTGAGTTTGATGGTTCTCAAGTTAGTCAGCTCATCAGAGATCCTGAGTTTGATGTTTCTCAAGTTAGTCAGCTATCAGAGATCCTGAGTGTGATGGTTCTCAAGTTAGTCAGCTCATCAGAGATAATGAGTTTGATGGCTCTCAAGTTAGTCAGCTCATCAGAGATCATGAGTTTGATGGTTCTCAAGTTAGTCAGCTCATCAGAGATCCTGAGTGTGATGGTTCTCAAGTTCGTCAGCTCATCAGAGATCCTGAGTTTGATGGTTCTCAAGTTAGTCAACTCATCAGAGATCCTAAGTTTGATGTTTCTCAAGTTCGTCAGCTCATCAGAGATCCTGAGTTTGATGGTTCTCAAGTTAGTCAGCTCATCAGATATCCTGAGTTTGAAAAAAATCAATGAACAAATTGGAATTGGAAGAATGGCCTCTGTTCTAGTTGTGAATAATTTTTTGCGCAACACCAAAGCCAGTAACTATGAAGAAGTTGTCAACAATATGCTGACTGCTTTCAAAAACTTTGGATGCAACATGAGCATAAAAATGCATTATGTATTCTCGCATATAGATCGGTTCCAGAGAATCTTGGATCAATGAGTGACGATCAGGGAAAGAGGTTCCATCAGGACAGAAAAGAGACGGAGACAAGGTATCATGGACATTGGAATGCAGTAATGATGGCTGATTACTGTTCGACTCTGACGAGAGACATCCCTGCTGCTGAGCACTCGAGAAAGTCGAAAAAATTGAAGTTCATGTCTTGAATTTTGCTCAGTGATGACATGATTTACATGACCTTACCTTTTTCAATGTTTTCTCTTCATTTATATAATTCCATGTTTGTAACATTTAATAAATACATTATGTTAAATGCTTTTTATGTGAGAAATGTAACACATAAATCAACTACTAATATCACCAAAATGTAGTTATGAATAGAAGGCTATAGTCAGAGAATATAACTTTTAACAAAACTTAATTTAGAGAAAAACCTGACCTGATTGAGAAAAATGGATGTCATATTTTGGCTTCAGTGGCACAGAATGCTCCTAATTCAGTTAAAAAGTTATAGACAATTTCAACTTTATTTTTTTTGTAAACCAGTAAACTCTACGAATTTCCTATAGGCAACATAATGTCATGAAGCATTCATCACTGTTAACATTACCTTTAATTCATAACTGTTAACATTACCTTTAATTCATCACTGTTAACATTACCTTTAATTATCTGTACAAGGTTTTTTAATGTTACGAAATTAAGAACTCTGGAATCTTTTATATTGTAATATTTAACTTTTTAGAATTCTGCGTCAAGAGAAATGGAGCTTGTGGTAACTACATCGTAGCTTCCGGTTACACGGGATATGGCGACATGGGAGGTCCCAATGGACTACCTCCTTTTGGGTAGGTATTGATCGTTATTTCATTACTTCTTTTCATCAGCGGGCCTCTTTAACGTTGTAGCCGTGATCGTCGACAGTCATGTGGACCTATGTACAGAAAGTAAAGAGGACTTCATTCGTGAAGTTTTTAATTACTTGTGGATTTTTCTCTTTGGTAACTATTAATATCAATCAGTAATCAATAAACCCGTGACCCTTCTGGGTAGTTGGGGTACCACATTGGATGCTTCAGCACACAGAGTCCTCCAGCGAATTCTATCCTCAGCAATGAGGAAGAGTGTGGAAATATCTTGTCCTGTCCATTCCTTGATGTTGTCTGTCCATGCCTTTATTTACTCTCCTCTGCTTCAACCCCTTTCGACAGTTCCCTGCAGTATTGTTTTTGACAAGGAATCGTGCCTGCATACATGTCCAAACCATGCTAGTTTTCGTCGTTTCACTATTGACAGTAATGGTTCCTGAACACCTGCACACATCTCTACTTTATTTCTTACGTACATATTGGTCTTATGTTGCCTATAGGAAATTCGTAGAGTTCGTTTGTAGCATTTGTACTCGAAAGCCTGTAATCTTCTCTCCATGTCCGCAGTGAGTGTCCAACTCTCACAACCATACAGCACAACAGAAAGCACCAGCGACCTATACAGTTTGACTTTCACTCAAACACTGTTGTTGCTTTTCTAGATCACCGTTAACCTTGACAAGGACGCTAAAGCCATCTTCAGCCTTATTTTTAGTTCTGCTTTGCATTTACCATCGCTGCATATACTGGATCCGAGGTATTTGAAGGTATTCACTACCTCAAGCTTATTTCCATTCATCATGATGTTAGTCCGGTTTTTTTTTGGTGTGTCTCTGCTGTTAACCAAGATTTTGCTCTTACCTGTATTGATTTCCATTCCGTACTTGCTGGTAACTTTTTCCAACTTTGCTGTTAATTCTTGCTTGCAATGCTTGTTATGACTCAGCAATAAGATCAATATCATCAGCGAAACGCAACTTGCAGATAGGGCGACTTCCGATCGATATGGATGTGTTGTAATCATGTAATGTCTCTTGTATGATGTGCTCGTAATATATGTTGAAAAGTGCTGGGACATTTTGCATCCTTGTTGAACTCCCACATTTTTTTTGAAGAACTCTCCAATTGTATTGTGTGACAAGACAGCACTATTTGTATTTTTGTACAGAGCTTCAATAATGTCTATGATTGTGGTGTCAAAATTAAATTGCTTCAGTATGTGCCACATACCATCAAAATCGGCCTTCGGGTCATGTTTTTTTAAACACAAATATAGATCTTCATACTTTACGCTTGGTCATGCGTTAACCGTACCGATAAGCCAATAGATTAATCATTTTTTAAAGTTTAAGAATATAAACAGTAGGATTGTAAAATTGTAATGAAGATAAAGAGTTAACAAATTGGTGAGTGGAGTGCATGATTGGGGTCTTCAAATATCGGAAAAACACCAAACAGGATGAGGAGATCTGCGCATGTTTCAAAATAGGACAATCGTGTTTTGGTATGCAGACAAGATCTAGCATTTCTGGAGTAGTTTAGTGTCATGAAGCTTGTTGCTTTACTGATGTGGAACTCCAGTAGTGTTTCATGAATTTGGAAAACTATTTGTTCCATCCATCCATCCATCCATCCATCCATCCACATGTTGAAGGATACAGAAAATAAACTCCCAGTTACCACATGTTGAAGGATACAGAACAGAAACACCCAGTTACCACATGTTGAAGGATACAGAAAAGAAACACCCAGTTACCACATGTTGAAGGATACAGAACAGGAACATCCAGTTATCACATGTTGAAGGATACAGAACAGAAACACCCAGTTACCACATGTTGAAGGATACAGAACAGAAACACCCAGTTACCACATGTTGAAGGATACAGAAAAGAAACACCCAGTTACCACATGTTGAAGGATACAGAACAGAAACACCGAGTTACCACATGTTGAAGGATACAGAACAGAAACACCCAGTTACCACATGTTGAAGGATACAGAACAGAAACACCCAGTTACCACATGTTGAAGGATACAGAACAGAAACACCCAGTTACCACATGTTGAAGGATACAGAACAGAAACACCCAGTTACCACATGTTGAAGGATACAGAACAGAAACACCCAGTTACCACATGTTGAAGGATACAGAACAGAAACACCCAGTTACCACATGTTGAAGGATACAGAACAGAAACACCCAGTTACCACATGTTGAATGACATACTGAATAAGAGATAGGAGCACATATGGGGTTGTACGGAGTGCTATGATGATGGCTTGACCACTAACTAATTGATACATTTGGCTATTGTTATGTTTGTAAGTTTACTTATGTTGAACTTCATACATTATGAACAAGAGAGTTCTTGCATCCTTTTGTACAATGTACATATTTCACAAGAGTGTTATTTCTTACCCAGAATTATGTAACTCTCTGCG
The DNA here is from genome assembly GCA_034231615.1 of Meghimatium bilineatum. Classification (NCBI taxonomy): domain Eukaryota; kingdom Metazoa; phylum Mollusca; class Gastropoda; order Stylommatophora; family Philomycidae; genus Meghimatium; species Meghimatium bilineatum. Next base: position 6,028,362 of record CM067300.1, read on the forward strand.
GTGCTCAAGACTAAAATAACCCTCCTTCGCAGAAGGGTTAATAACATAAATATACTGACGAAATGTGGGATTTCACAAGACGAATACCCCGCTACATAAGCATGCGTTCTACTGCTGGGTACAGTACAAGTAGACGCCACCACATAGTCGAATTATTTCCCGTGTCTATGTTTGTAAATTTCATGTTGATCATTTAATAATTGAAATATTTATTTATTTTAGGTTTGGGGTTAGTGTTAGCTATGTAAAACACAACTACCCTAGCACAAATTCTAAAATAAATAAATATTTAAATTTTTTAATTTACAAACATAGACAAGGGAAATAACTCGACTATGTGGTGGCGTCTACTTGTACTGTACCTGTTGTTGCATATTAGTTAGCCTGGTGTGCCATTTGTGAAAATTCCAGACCCTTGTACATGCTGAACAATACTCTCGATCGTAAGTGTAGGGATGATAAAGAGATCAAAGAATACTGACAGTGTGGCCTGTCGTGCATGTCGTAAGAAGCGACTAAGGAGGCTTTGGGCATGTAGTTAATTTCCACTCAGAGGGTCACTGTATCCAGAAGCCGTGCTGTAGTCGGATGTGTCAGAACGAAATTCGCGGATATGCAACAACACTTTAAAACATAACACAAAATATCCCGTTTCCCGAACTATATCCTGTAAATCTGCAGGAGTATGAGAACGAAAGCAGAGGAAGGAAGCTCATTAAGATAGTGACGATTATAGAATGTTATCATCTGGTTTCCAATTCACGTACTTTTGTTATTTCAGCTATATCAGCAAAGCGGATCCACCAACGACATGCGTGACACTCAAAACAATCTCTAAGGCTATCCCCAACAGGGCTGGAAAAACTGGGACCATAAAACCATACTTATGGGCCAATGCATACTCACGAAGCTGGCCTAGCGTAAGTTTTATTATTTCATCATCATCAAGTCCTGTCTCCGCAACGAAGATCGGCTACAACAGACCTCCAATATCCCTGTCTCTTGTTTTGGTGGTGCACTCTGCTAGACTGTAACCTGTCCATCTTGTGATCTACCGCTCAAAGTTTTCTTATGCTCTCATTCGTACCATTATTGCTTTCCACACAACACAGTGAGGGGGTGTGGGCCAGTGCCACAACACCTCCCCCGAACCACACGTGGAAAAGAAACTGACCTTGAGTAAGTATTAATTCTTAGTGATCTCGAGTCTAGTAGAATGCAAGAAGATGGTCTAGCGTTTTATTACTGTGCTATCATCAATAGTTGTCCACCGATATTGTCTATTACGAGATCGGGTTCATATTTTGCATGAGTTGATTATTTCATAACCACGTTAAAGATTTATTAATTATTATCTAGATTGAACGGATTTATCGCAGCAGTCGTTACGAATGTGGTTTTTAAGGTAGCAATACTTGTTTGTTGATTGTCATAAAGTAGACCGGTGTACGGTACAATTTACCATGTTGGACTGCATTCATCACCAGAAACTATGGGAGATAATGAACAGCATGGGTTTCCCAAGACATCTCATTCATCTAATAGAAGAACTTTACCAAGATCAAAAGACTGCAGTGAAGTTAGAGGGTGATCTCTCAGAATCGTTTGAGGTACAGAGTGGAGTAAGGCAGGGATAAACACTCTTCCAATACCTGTTCAACATCTACGCAGAAAGTATAATCAAGAATGTGAGAGAAGACATATACAACGCTGACTACCACGCTTTAAACATCGGTGGATTCGAAATCGCAGAACTACACTACACAGACGATACAGTGCTTCTTTCAAACGATATAAAGGGATTGGAACAACTAATCAAGAACACAAAGCAGTATAGCGAATCACAAAACATGTATTTAAACACACAAACAAAAAAAATCATGTCAACAGATATAACAACACAACAACCAAAAATCAGAATAGACAATACCGAGATAGAATGTGTGGATAAATTTGAAAACTTAGGAGCAAACATCAACAGTACAGGAAACTATATGGCAGAGATAAGGAAGAGATTGGCAATGGCCAATCTTTTTTTTTACTCTTTCTGTTCTCTCTCTTCCTCTTTCATTTCTCCCTCTTTCTCTTTCTTTTTCTTCATCTTTCTTTTCTCCCTCTTTCTTTCTCTTTCTCTTTATTTTCTACCTCTTGCTATTTCTTTTCTTCCTCTTTCTCTTTCTTTCTCTCTATTTTCTACATCTTTCTCTTTCTTTGATAGCTTCTGTGTATTTTGTTTCACAAGTACCTCTATACTAAGACATTCTATACCTTTCCAAATACTCTATCGCAAACATGATTTCTTATTCCTATTTAATTGTACGAAGTTTCCCTCCTTCCTCTACTCCTTCTCCTTCCTCTCCTCTTTCCTCTCAGCCCATACTATTTCTGCTTTCACTTCTTATCTACGACTTCTCCTTTCTTTTCTTCCTCTTATCATTTACTATTTATTTCTTGTTTTTCCTCTTTTCATGTCAGATTTCTATCTCGTCCTCTTCTCTTATCCTCTAGGGATACTCCCTTACTCTTCGCCTCCACTCCATGTCCTTCCTATCCACATCTCTTTCCCCTGTTCCTCTACAACTACTCCTTTCTCTTCTTCCTGTCCTCATCTACTACTTCGCCTTTCTCTTTTTCCTCATCTACTACTTTGCCATTATCTTCTTTCCCTTCCTCTGCTTCTTCTTTTAATCTGTAATCAAACCCCAGCTGGATACCCAAATGTAGTGCACAGACATGAATAATTCGTGTCACTGTTTACAGCTTGACTGCGATATATGCACATTTCCACCTGAGAGATGCAACATTTTTACATATGGAATGAGACAACCAGCTCCACCTTCAATCTCTTTAGTCCTCTCTTACGACATGCATTACATGTGACAACGCTGCTTTCCGTTACTCCATTCAATCCAGTAACTCACAATCTATGAGTAATTTGTAAGAAATAAGTTACCTGTTGTGTTGTACCACATATCATCTGTTGTGTTGTACCACATACAGCATATTGTGTTGTACCATAAACAATCTGTTGTGTTGTACCACATAGCATCTGTTGTGTTGTACCACATAGCATCTGTTGTGTTGTGCCACATACAACATGTTGTATTGTACCACATACAGCCTGTTGTGTTGTACCACATACATCATGTTGTGTTGTACCATATACAATATGTTGTGTTGTACCACAAACAATCATGTTGTGTTGTACCACATACAATATGTTCTGTTGTACCACAAACAATATGTTGTGTTGTACCACATACAATATGTTGTGTTGTACCACAAACAATCTGTTGTGTTTTACCACATATAATCTGTTGTGTTGTACCACATATATTATGATGTGTTGTACCACAAACAATATGTTGTTTTGTACAACATACTACATGTTGTGTTGTAACACATACAGTATGTTGTGTTGTAACACAATCTGTTGGGTTGTACCACAATCTGCTCTGTTGTAGCACAATCTGTTGTTATACAACATACAGTATGTTGTGTTGTACCACAAACAATCTGTTGTGTTGTACCACAATCTGTTGTGCAGTACCACAAACAATCTGTTGTGTTGTACCACATACAGCATGTTGTGATGTACCACATACAATATGTTGTGTTCTACCACAGATAATCTGCTTTTTGTACCACATACAATATGTTGTGTTGTACCACATACAATATGTTGTGTTGTACCACATACTACATATTGTGTTGTATCACATACTACATGTTGTGTTGTATCACAATCTGTTGTGGTGTACTACAATCTGTTGTGTTGTATCACAATCTGTTGTGGTGTACTACAATCTGTTGTGTTGTATCACAATCTGTTGTGGTGTACTACAATCTGTGGTGTTGTACCACATATAATATCTTATCTGGTAATTAACTCTCTTTTAACAATTATGTATTTCTTCATTCCACAGATCTATTTCAATCCAGCAGTCGCGAATTTTTTAAGAGTGGCGTATCCGCTTCACAATTGCTTAGAGAACAGTCTGGGATTCCCTAACGGCAGATGGAATTGGAGAAATCCATACGACGCAAGACAGGTTAGTCAGACAATCTTACTCGACAGAAACGCACCAAGTATAAACAATGAACCACGCTGTGATCCGGAGTTGGTAATGATGCACTCAAGATTCCTCCCAGCAATAATCATGTTCAGCATGTTTTCTCATTCATCTGTGTAGCGACCAGATGCTGCAAGGACTGCCTGATCGGTTCATTTTGTGCCCGTCCGTCAATTGTCTCAGTATTGAGCATGAGAAAACTTTCTTTGATTTTACTCGATCATGCATTATGCTATGTGCTGACCCATATGGGCATCCTGTTACAGCTGCAATATACGTTATCTTTATTAGCCTCTAGCTTATAATTACATATTCCACCGGCTGTACGTACGCGTCTGTTTCAGTCAGAACAGGACGGCCAGATCGGACTTCATCTACAATTTTAGAGGGTCACTGGGAAACATTTTTCAACCCAGTTATGCACAGCTTTACAAGACTAACATTTTTCTACCCAATTATTCATAGCTTTACAGGACAAACGTTTGCCAGCATAAGCAGGGATCAATTCCTTATGAAAATTCACTGCAAGCAGTAATTTTGCACCCTCCCCTCAACCCCCTCCCCACCTAAAAAACACCAAACTATCAAATCGCACAACAGCCGTTCTTGGAATGTAAACTCCGTAAATACGGCCCCATTTTGTTTATGCGCCGCGCATGCGCATGTGACACCTAGCGCAACCTAACGAGCGGGAACATAAAGTTCGATGATGCTGTCACCGAATGTAACCCGTGGAACCACCTTACTACATTTTCTGTCATACCACAGAGCTTTATGACTTACTGATTGACTTGCCCAAATTGTCCTTCGCATTAATTTCAGCATTGACGGCTAGAAAAAAAACCAAATGTAACCATTGGCATTATAAGACCTTTTGGCTAATGATAAAAGGGCCTTCTAAAATAACTATTGGCCAATAGGACCACAGTTACACAGCTAGTGATATCCAGAAATTAATTTTTCCAAAATCCTGGGTATTTCTAGCTTGCAGCTAGAGTGGACGACGTGTTAAGTCATCTAGTCATCTAGTCAATATTTCCACCAACATCAAACATGATAGTGTTGTGAAACTTGCATTAAAACACAATTCACTTTAAAAATAGAAATATGTGAAAATATTTACATTTTCAAATTTGTTAAAATATAATAATTTAGATGAAATACATATTCTATGACCAGAAAAGTGTCCGACTTCCTAGCGGCTTGGCACAGTGCGCTTCTGTGACAGACAAGTATCACGGTTCGAATCACGTTTCAGGCAATTGTGCATCCGGAGCGTTTAGAAAGCAATAACAAACTACTGACGTATTTATATTGCTTACCAAATCACTACAGCTGGAAAAAAATCTTCGATGGCAATTATATCCTGAATAGGGTATGCTTCCAAATGGAAAAAATGAAATAATAATATAATTGCCAAATTTGACATATAAACATGGCATCGCTATTATATATATATATATAACTGTTGTTTTTTTTATTCCACCTCAGGGAACTCGCCTTGACAGCTTCTTCTATGAAGATGATGGAAACAACACCTGGTCTTACCAATGCTACTGCGACTTCTGTCGACAGTGTCAAGATTGCCGATAATGAATCAAAGGTTCTTGCCGATAAAGAAAATAAAGTCAAAGTATATATAAATAAATTCACCATTCAATGTATGTGCCACCTCGTTTCTCTAATGACAGATTTATTCATTGTTGAACGGTGGTTGACCTTGGACAAAAGATTTTTGGTGTACATCGAGGGATGAAAAAAGGAAATAAAGAAATTCCACAAATTTGTTGACGTTGATTATTTATTAGAAATACGTGAAACTAGATTAGGGATATTGTGGTGCTTTTTAATTGATGGAATCTTATTTCGTATGGAATTTCAAGTTGATAGCTTGTATTGCTATATAGAGGATTTCAGCTCTCAATTGCTGTTGTCGAACACATCGATCCGTCGTCTTCTCCACCGCGAGCATGTGCTGATGGAGGGGAACATCATTGTTAAGAGAAGCTATACGTAGTTTAGCCAGTGAGTCAAAGCTGTTGTCCAGGGGGAAGGGGCGGTGGCACTGTTGTACACATGAAGACACCAGGAGCCATACAAAACTCTAGGTGAAGAAACATTTATACATTCATTTTATTTGAAGACACATAAATATTTTTTGAAGACAAATTCATTTTATTTAATGGTGCATTCATTTTATTTGAAGACACATTCATTTTATTTAATGGTGCATTCATTTCATTTGAAGACACATTTATTTTATTTAACGGTGCATTAATTTTATGTGATGGTACATTCTTTTTATTTGATGTTACATTCAATTTATTTAACGGTGCACAATTCGTGTTTTTAATGATGTATTCAGTTTAGTTAATGGTATATTACTTTAAATTAATGGCAAAGCTATGTTTAATTTCTACAAGGATATCCAAATTGTGACTAAACTACACGTAGCAATGGATGGAGAATTTGTGACAGTGGTTTCCTGTAGGCATTTCACAACCTGGACAGTGAGTTAATGAAGAAGACGAACTTTGTTGGTTTAGTCTGTAGGCGTACAGTCTACAGGCCGCCGCGCTCTCTCTCCATGTGCTAGCCATGGTCTTGTTGTACCAAGGTGAGAACGTAAATTTACTCCAGGATCCAACTCCGTTGGGGCTGATGTTGTTTAGCCCTCGGTAGTCAATGGCTGGTGGAGTTCTAGAATAGCGTGATAAGTTACTTGACGAATGTCCATCCAAGTCATTCCCATAGAAGGGATATCTCAATGAGGAAGGTAACATTTCGAATCCATTTGAATATAACGGATTCTGATGTTCGTGGGTAAAGTAGAGACTCGTGTCGTAGTTGGTGATTGGCTTGCTTTGTTTGGTTGGGGTAGAAGGGTAAACGTTGCATGCCGCCTCCTGATTTACTATTCTATTTTCATTATTGCCTTTCTTAGCAATACCTTTCTTGGCTGATGTATATTGTTGATATTTACATGAATACACCGAACGTCTGGTTAACGATTTCACATTTGATTTTTGTCTTCGTCGTAAACGTTTACTGCAGTTGAAATCAGGAAGATTCTTTTTGGAATGAGAAATAGTAACAATCTTAGCTGCGCATGATTGAAAATCTGTATTCAATGGCTGTGTGTCGAATTTTAGAACACCAGATCCGCACTGAATCATTGAGGTTTCGGTCGGTTTCGTCATAATATGACGACAAATGGAAACGGAGTCATCACTGTCACTGTCATCTCCATTCAGGAAGTTATACCACTTGGCAGATTTCCGACACATCGACAATACATTTGCTATAGATATTCGCTTCTTAAAAAATTTATTGGTATAAAATCGTTTATTCTTCTTAATTTCTAATCTTCGATCTAACGCACTGTTTGTCCAAACGTCATCCTCTGAGATTTTGTAAATTCTAGCGTTATTAGCTGGAGGTTGTAAGGAAAAGGACATTTTCTTTCTTCGGTTAATTTTTCTTTTGTTACATTTAATTTTACGACACTGCTCACAAATACATTTGCGGTATTGTTCTGTGTTTAAGGGCACATATGGCCGGTAAAAGTACAATTCTCTAGGGTTTTCAACGCATGGTTTCTCTTCAAAATAAGAATCAGCTATGATGGAATCCTTCGCGTCAAAAGTAATCGTTGAGATAGATGTATTTCCTGATAAATGTTTTGCCGATTCTTCATTTTGTTGTGCATCGTACATTGTGTTGTGAACGAATACTACACTTGCACAACTAGAGCCCGAACTATCTTCCTCACATTGAGTTAGCCAGGCTGAGATGTTAATGCCGAGGAACTCATCGATTTTGCTGAGTGTTTGCTGAGATACATACCTGGTGATAAATATTTTATTTTGTCAGAGGTAGCTGGTACAGTAGTTAAACTATAATCCAATAAGGCAAGGCTAAGTGAGATGATGATGATGAAATAGTCAGTTTAGCCGTGAACAGGTAGCTCTTATAATTTCTTAAATGATCGCTGCTGTGCCGTAGGAACTTATTTACAAAACAAGTTGTGGGGAACCTAAGATAGCCTTAAACCAACTGCTGTATACATGGTCTATATTCGACTGGATGTTTAACAATTGATCGCAGAAGAAGAAGAAGAAGAAGAAGAAGAAAAAGAAAGTAGCTATTAACAGTCGGTAGACGTTTCGACAGATTCATAGGTCCTCATCAGCAGCGCCGATTTAGACTTGATAAGGCCCTAAGCTATTTGAGAAATTGGACACTTTAATAATTAAGAAGTGTATAGATAATGAAACAAAACAAATTTTGGGGGCTTCTAAAAAGCGGGGGAGGGGGGGGGGCTAAGTTATAGCTTCTTTAGATTATAGGTAAATCCTGCACTGCACATCAGTTGAGTAACCAAGGTGACACTCAATCATAGGTACTCATCAGTTGAGTAACCGAGGTGACACTCAAACATAGGTACTCATCAGTTGAGTAACCAAGGTGACACTCAATCATAGGTACTCATCAGTTGAGTAACCGAGGTGACACTCAAACATAGGTACTCATCAGTTGAGTAACCGAGGTGACACTCAAACATAGGTACTCATCAGTTGAGTAACCGAGGTGACACTCAAACATAGGTACTCATCAGTTGAGTAACCGAGGTGACACTCAAACATAGGTACTCATCAGTTGAATAACCAAGGTGACACTCAAACATAGGTACTCATCAGTTGAGTAACCGAGGTGACACTCAAACATAGGTACTCATCAGTTGAGTAACCGAGGTGACACTCAAACATAGGTACTCATCAGTTGAGTAACCGAGGTGACACTCAAACATAGGTACTCATCAGTTGAGTAACCAAGGTGACACTCAAACATAGGTACTCATCAGTTGAGTAACCGAGGTGACACTCAAACATAGGTACTCATCAGTTGAATAACCGAGGTGACACACACACACACACACACACACACACACACACAGGTTCTCATCAGTTGGATAACCGTGGTGACAAACATAGGTCATCATTAGTTGAGAAATCGAGATAACACTCAAAGATAGGTTCTCATCAGTTTGGTACCCAAGGTGACACTCACACATAGGTTCTCATCAGTTGGGTAACCGAGGTGACACTCAAACACAGGTCCTCATCACAGGAGTAACCAAGGTGACAAACATAGATCATCATCAGTTGAGCAAAATAGATAACACTCAAACATAGGTCCTCATCAATTGGGTAACCGAGGTGACACTCAAACATAGGTCCTCATCAGTTTAGTAACCGAGATGACAAACATTGGTCATCATCAGTTGAGTAACCGAGGTGACACACACACACACACACACACACACACACACACACAGGTTCTCATCAGTTGGATAACCGTGGTGACAAACATAGGTCATCATTAGTTGAGTAATCGAGATAACACTCAAAGATAGGTTCTCATCAGTTTGGTACCCAAGGTGACACTCACACATAGGTTCTCATCAGTTGGGTAACCGAGGTGACACTCAAACACAGGTCCTCATCACAGGAGTAACCAAGGTGACAAACATAGATCATCATCAGTTGAGCAAAATAGATAACACTCAAACATAGGTCCTCATCAATTGGGTAACCGAGGTGACACTCAAACATAGGTCCTCATCAGTTTAGTAACCGAGATGACAAACATTGGTCATCATCAGTTGAGTAACCGAGGTGACACACACACACACACACACACACACACACACACACACACACACACACACACAGGTTCTCATCAGTTGGATAACCGTGGTGACACTCAAATATAGGTCCTCATCAGTTGAGTAACCGAACTGACACTCAAACATAGGTTACCATCAGTTGAGTAACAGAGGTGTGACACACACACACACATACACACACACACACACACACAGACAGGTTCTCATCAGTTGGATAACCGTGATGACAAACATAGCTCAACATCAGTTGAGTAACCGAGGTGACAAACGCATTTGCTGTCTCAAAGACATGGTTGTGTTAAGTGGGTTTCATGGATGGATATATAGTCCCCAAAGGGAGTTTCATGGATGGATATATAGTCCTCAAAGGGGGTTTCATGGATGCATTTATAGTCCTCAAAGGGGGTTTCATGGATGCATATACAGTCCCCAAAGGGGATTTCGTGGATGGATATATAGTCCTCAAAGGGGGTTTCATGGATTCATATATAGTCCCCGAAGTGGTTTTCTAAATGCATATATAATCCCCGAAGAGGGTTTCCTAAATGCATATATAGTCCCAGAAGAGGGTTTTATGGATGGATATATAGTCCCCGAAGGGATGTATTCCAATGTGGCAGCATCATCACGCTCTGCTGGGAGTGCAGAATATACGTCTGGGTCAATTAGTTCATCATTCTTCTATCAGATCATTTGACCCATTAGTAGTCATAGTCATGGCACACGTACCGTTCCTGGGCAACACAGGAGTCTGCCACAAAAGTCTGCCTCACAGGAGTCTGCCACAATAGTCTGCCACACAGGAGTCTGCCACAAAAGTCTGCCACACAAAAGTCTGCCACAAAAGTCTGCCACACAAAAGTCTGCCACAAAAGTCTGCCACACAAAAGTCTGCCACACAGGAGTATGCCAGAAAAGTCTGCCACACAAAAGTCTGCCACACAAAAGCCTGCCACACAAAAGTCTGCCACACAAAAGTCTGCCACACAAAAGTCTGCCACACAAAAGTCTGCCACACAAAAGTCTGCCACACAAAAGTCTGCCACACAGGAGTCTGCCACAACAGTCTGCCACACAAAAGTCTGCCACAAAAGTCTGCCACACAAAAGTCTGCCACACAAAAGTCTGCCACAAAAGTACGAAGTACAATGTTCACTTAGGTAAATCTCGTCATCACCATGGCGACTGGAAGATTAAAACTAAGACAGATACAAGACATGCAGTGAAATTGCCTTTTTTAACAGGTGAGATGTCAGACCATCTCCCAACTTTCCTCAGAAATTAGTAGTCCTATTCAGTGCTCCCTTAAATAGAATTCCAGGCTCCCGTTGTCACACTGCTGGGGGAAGCGTGAGCACTGGATAATAATGCTTTACAAAAAACTAATGCAAAAAACCCAGCAAAAGCAGACAATTTCAACAAAATATAATTTCAAATACATAATATACACTTTACCAAAATATCGTATCAAGATCAGAACAGACATTTTTACCAAAATACTGTATCAGAAACACAATATACAAGTTTAGTAAAATACTGTTTTAAGAACATAATACACTTTTATCAAAATGTTATATCAATAGCAAAAAGAATTACAATATAATGATTGGCAATGCTTCTTAATGATTATCCAATATATTCTTGGACCACAGTATATACAAACAGGGAGAAGAGTCGACCTGATGAAGAATATTTTGTGGGAACGTCGTTTATTTTTGTTGATGTCGTTAGAATGTTTTGTATAACACTAATTACGTATCTCTATTTTTATTCCCTCATTACTCTGTGTTGCCCAGCCCTGCCATCTTTAGTACGTTAGGCTGTTCCTTAACACTCAGGATGTATTCTTGTTATGTACAAATATCATAAATATACATTTTATGTATTGGAGTACTATCAATGCATACGCGAGTTGGAGTCCTAGAATGTTGTGTAAAGTCAGTTCTTCTTTATGGATGCAAAGCATGGATGGTAATCAAAAATGCTCAAGATAAGCTGGAGGAAATTGAGATGTGATTTTTTTAAAGAAGAATGATGGGCTGCAAAGGTTCTGCATTGGCCTCGGCGGACCCAGGGTTAGCAGATGACCAGGATCCTAAAAGTACCTCCCCGTAATGTCTTTCTGGCCAAAACATTTAGGCTCGTTTCCGCGGAGGCTGTTGATAGAGTGAAAATTTCCTGCAAAGAGACATGTATCCGAAACCTCTACGCCAACACACCCATCAGCACTGTCGGCAAAGAGTAACATAAGACATCTGTGCATTCCGTCTCGGTCAGCCAAGAATCAGATACATTGGAGGGGCGACCAATGTTGATGTCCCGATATGGGTGAATCCCGATAAGATATAGTGATCCTATGAATGCACATCGATTCTAGAAAAAGCAACACGGACTGGATGGCAGCGTTGTGTATGTGAATCGATGTAGTGGCAACGAAGTTACAATTGTCTACCACGAGACCAACTGACGAAGAAGATGTTCATTCTCGAGAAGTCACGAAAGCCCACATGTCTCACCAAAATTGACCCCATTCAAAATTGAAGTCATGACTCAGGTATTGGATACGACCACTTGAACGTGCACTACTGGGTATGGGAAACAAAAACTTTGAATACGGCTCCCAATTGCATACAGGACAATCATTGAACTAATGTAAGGTAGCATATTGTTAAAATTTCTGACCGAAGCAGTCTTGAGACTCGGACTCTAGATGCTATGGGCAACGTTGAGGGTGGAACACGGCCTTGTCATTGAGGACAGTACAAACATATCCCAACTCGACTATCACCTCTGTTCAACACGGTACTTATAGAGGAAATCGGGTTCTGTACCCAAGGTTCAACTGTGAAGCTTATCGTCCGTGATAGACGCGATCTACCTTCTTCTGTGGGTGATATGCACATTGGCGAAAAGTAAAAAACGCAGGCCGTCACTGATGATGGAATGGAAGCTCACCACAAGCGGAAGAGGCTAGTGCGTGAGAAATGCATAGGTCAAATTCCAGATCCCCAAGGTGTTTGGAAAAGCTGTAAAGAGGGTGTATCAACCTGAGTCTAATTCAACTGTAGCCTTGCCCAGCACGGCACAAATAGAAGTAATTAGGTGTTGGACCTAGGGACAGGAAGAGTGGTTATGGAATGGTCTGTCTACACGAGGATTAGTTCACTATATGGTAAGCGCCTCGTCAGAGAAAAGATGCATATTCGATTATCCAGGCAAACTATCAGCTACTCTCGTGGTATATCATCATCATCATCAGGTGCCATGCCGGGTGGCGTAGGCGGTCATGGCTCTCCACAGCTCTCTATCCACAGTATTATGTATCAAAGTCGTTGTTGTTTCTTTGCTGTGCCAGGTTGTCAAACTGTCTAATATTTTCTCACGTTGTCGCCCTCTGTCTCTGGTGCCTTCAATCTTGCCTGTTGTGATTATGTTTTCTAAACCTGCCTGTCTCATGAAGTGGCCAAAAAAAGAAGATTGCCTTTTTCTTATATTCTTGATTAAGGTCCGTTTCGCATTTAACTCTTTTAACACATCTAAATTAGTTTTTCTAGCAGTCCATGGTATTCTCAGCATTCTTCTGTAGAACCACATCTCTGTTGCCTCCAATCTCCCACTTTCCAGTTTGTTTATTGTCCAAGACTCGCACCCATATGTTAGTATAGGGGTTATATAGCAATGCAAAACTCTCTTTCTCACCTCTAATGACAAGGTCATATTACACAGTATATTTTTCATTTTTCTGAATGTTGTTTTTGCCTGTCCTATTCTGCATCTTATTTCTGTTGAACTTCTTCCATCTGCTGTAATAATTGTACCTAGATATATGAATTGGTGGCCCTGTTTTAATACTATATCATTCACTATGATCATGCAAGGTGTGTTATTTTCTTTCTTTGAAATAACCATTACTTCTGTTTTCTTGATATTTAGGAAGAGGCCTTTCTCTTTGCTTTCTGTGGCTACTACTTTAATTAAGTTTTGAAGGTCTTCCTCACTTTTTGCAATCAGAACAGTGTCATCCGCATATCTCAAATTATTTATGTTATGTCCTCCCACTGATATTCCTGGGATATCTACTATTGCCCGCAATATGTTTTCACTGTATAGAGAGACCAGGTCTGGTGAAAGCACGCATCCCTGTCTGACTCCTGTCGTGGTATATACTCATCTGAATAGAAGGCTCCTTCTGTAGACATTGCATTAAGCCGAAAGCTGAAGTCTCCTGAGTAAGAAAGAAAGCTCAGAAAATCTTCTGCGCATAGGAAGTTAGAGCTAATCCCTCTCAAAGTATGTGGATTCCAAACAAAGAAACAAGAAGAATGATGACATTTTCATGGACAGCCAAGAAAACTAATGTAGAAGTTCTCAGAGATAAGAAGTAAAACGATAAATTATAGCAAAAATTAGAGACAGACAATCAAGTCTTTTAGGGCATGTAATGAGAAAAACCAAACTTGAACATTTAGTAACCACCGGAAAGATCAAGTAGGGAAGAAAGGAAGACAAAGAGATACATTTCTGGATATGTTGTCACAATAGCGCAAAAGAGGTCACATTGAAATTAAACATACAAAGGACAGAAAGTTATGAAGAAACATGTTCGCCTACGTCACTCTGCATTGCTCATGGTTAATTGATTGATTGATACAAATATTTCGGTAGTGGAAGCAGTGTGAAGTGGTAGTAATCTACATAGAATAATCCAAAGGCAGGGAGCTCGAGAAATCAATAGCCTATTTGTGTTCAGTCTACAAATCAATCAATAAACTATTGCTATTAATTCTACAAATAAATTAATAACATATTGGTGTTCACTATACAAATATATCAATAGCTTATTGGTGTTAATTATACAAGTAAATTAATAGCCTATTGGTGTACATTGTACAAATGTCATTGTGGAGTGTGAAGATATAAAAGAAATTATAATATGTTGCTAGGATCAACCATGAAGATCAATCCACCTTGAGGAAGTCAAGACAGTGACCCTGACCCAGGCCGTAGGTAAGATAATCTTATGGAAGAGGTTATCTAAAAATTAAAAAAAGAAAGGTCATTGGCCCGTCTTCATGTGTAGAGATTTTACTATTTGATGGGAAATTTGAAGATCGTTTTGTAAAAATAAAGCGGAGAGCGGGTTTTATTCCCGAACTTGTGACAAAGTTTCTAGTGGTAAAATTCATGATCAGATTTACTAAGGGGGAGGTTGAACACCCCAAAATTCACTTATCTACGGATCGGATCAGTCCTGACAACGTCCGCGTTGCAAGCCCTTAAGAAGCTAGTCAGGTTTCATCTAATAATCTTCACCCTTTCAGTCCCGGCCGATCTGGAAAAGCACAGAGCTTAATTCTTAGGGCAAAAGAAATAACTCCACAAAAATGAGAAGTTATTCTTGATTCTAAACGGGTCTCACAGCACGTGAGGCATTCCCATAAGTGCTCCGACCTCTGTTCCAGCAGCCATCTGTTTCTGTGTTTTGAGTCTAATGCCGCTGAAACAGACGTCGACATCAGGGCACAACTCTGACCATTGCGAAAGGCTTCTTTGTTGTTCCGCCCACCTACGCCGTCCCCGTAGCTAGTTCAAGCACAACATCGGCCTGCCGGAACAACATGGTAACTGTGTTCGAAGGTCACGACTACGGGATTGTATAGATGACGTGCCATGAAGCTTCTATACGAAGATAACCTCAATATAAAGGCATGTCATCTACTAAGGTTTTCTTTTGTTTCACCGCTACCAAAAGTGGTTCTTGATAATTGTTTATTTGCTCCTGGACAAATATATGTGTCTTCTGTTTTATATTGTTAATTCTTAGACGCAAACGTCTGTAGCATTCAACATCATGAATCCTTCTTTCCGTTCCTGAATTGAGTGTCCAGTTTTCACATCCGCATAAAGGTAGAATTAGCACTAATGACATGTATAGCACTAATGACATGTATATCACTAATGACATGTATAGCACTAATGACATGTATATACCACAGTATAATTCAGTGGAGAAATCCATGTTGGAGTCTGACTGCGACAGCAGAACTAGAAAGACTAATACGATTCGTGCAGTACTATAGTCCGTTCAGAATCGTTTGCCGAGATGTTAAATTATTTTTATCAAAAACGTATTGTTCATTTGGATTGATCATTTGAAGT
Organism: Meghimatium bilineatum; assembly: GCA_034231615.1. Taxonomy (NCBI): domain Eukaryota; kingdom Metazoa; phylum Mollusca; class Gastropoda; order Stylommatophora; family Philomycidae; genus Meghimatium; species Meghimatium bilineatum. The sequence goes on from CM067300.1 coordinate 6,044,283, forward strand.
TAGGTTTAGAATAATAATGTCGCTATAGAAATATTTTTTTATCAAAGAAATGTGATCCAGTTTCAAAGATACCTTATTTAACCTATATTAAAAAAAAGTTAATCTAAACCGCTGGATTATGTAGATGCTTACATCTCACATCTGATTATTAAATATAAAGGCATGACCCTCACGGTAGAATGTGCACCGTTCTAAAAGTAGTTGTTTCCACTGTACATTTGTATAAAGCAATGTTACATATGGAAATACCCGTTTAGCACCAAATATTATTTTTCCTGAACTTAGAATTATGTGAAATCAAAAACGGCTATTTACTCGATTTCAAGTCACAAGTCAGAGGCACGTCTCAATATTTACAGAAAGTAGGTGGCACTAAGCATATTACCTTCTGCAAGTCTATGTGAGAATGAATCTGAAAGCGAAATATTTTACTGAGCATAACATTGCTATAAAGATTTATCAATACTTCTGCAGAGAGCGTAAAAAGGGACATCTTTATTGTTCTTTATCAAATCCTGAGAAGAGAACAATGCATATTTTAGGTTTGTGTAAACGTTCATTTGATCGAATAGTGGAAGCAAGCGGATATTTATTGCCAACAAATTCACGAAAGCAAGGAAGGAAAGAAAAGATAGACAGTTTCGATAAGGACCTAGTAAAAAGAGAAATATGTAGAATGTTTGATAAAAACGAAGAAGTGACACTTAGAAAGTTGAAAATTTGGCTGAAAACTAATAACGACATTGAAATATCAAAAACTTTATTATGGAAAACTGTAAGAAATGCAGGCTTCACCTTTAGAAAGTATGCTGGTGGAAAAAACATTATTTGTGAAAAGCCACATCTGGTAGCTCTTAGAAGCAAGTATTTACGTGAAGTGAAGGGAATGCGCGAGAATGGTTATGATATTGTGTATTTAGATGAAACTTGGATCAACGCTCATCATACAAATGAAAAGGAATGGCAGTTAGCAGATGGAAGTATTAAAAGATCAGTACCAAGTAGTAAAGGGCAACGTTTGATAGTTGCACATGCAGGTAGCAGACATAATGGGTTGTTGCAGAATGCTCATCTAATTTTCATTTCAAAATCCATTGACAGTAGAGACTACCACTCCGAAATGAATGGGTACATATTCGAAGACTGGATCGAAAAAAGTATTCTTCCAATATTAGATAGACCTTCTTGTCTGATAATGGACAATGCTTCATACCATAACGTAGTGAACGTAGAAGATAGAATCCCAACATCATCAAGTACAAAAGATGCAATCAAAACGTGGCTCATAAAAGAACACATACCAGTTACCGACAGGTACTTGAAACCCGAATTGCTTAACCTTGTAAAACAGACACAACGAACAAAGATATTTAAAATAGACAAGTTAATTGAAGAACATGGTCATAGATGTTTGAGACTACCTCCATATCATGCACACTTAAATCCTATAGAGCTAATTTGGGCAAAAGTTAAAGGACACGTAGCATCTACAAATACAACTTTCAAATTATGTGATATTGAGACACTTACAAATCAGGCTCTATCAAATATACATAAAGACTACTGGGTGAAATGTGAGGATCATGTGTTACGCCAAGAAGAGGAATATTGGAAAAAGGAAGGTTTGTTGTTTGTTCAGCCGAAAACAGTAATCGACCTATTTGACTCGTCTGATTATGAATGATCATTACTCTGATTAAGTCTACACTAAAAAAAGTTTGATTTGCAAAATTTACAAGTTGATTTGTAAAACATTTCATTGCTCAATACCACCCAAGCAATTCAAAAAAATGTTATAAGCAAACCATCAACCATTACTTATAAAAATTAGCCCGCTTGATTCAATACAGAAGTTCAGATATCTTGGATCAACTATTACAGACAAAATGTCCTTACATGAAGAAATATATGTACTTATTTCAAAGGCAGCGACAACATTTGTGAAACTCACACCAAGAGCATGGAACAATATCAAATTGACTCTACGAACAAAAGATATATTTTAAATTTTTTTTACACCTGCCACCATGTAAAATTTTGTGGACACGCCTATGGGTCATCATTGCACTAGATTACTGTAAAATATTTTGTTTATGGTCGAAATCATATTTACATGGGCAAACATCAAAAGAATTCGCCGCTTTCAAATAACCGTTACAGCTAGACATCAAGTAACACATATGTTTTCGCGACATGGACATTTTAACAACGTATGCCAAAATTCATGTGAAATCATCACGAACTTTTTGAATTATAAATCATAACATCTCGGCAAACGATTCTGAACGGACTATAATAGTAATATCAATAAACAAGTGATACTAACATAGGTATATCTTCAAGGTGGGTGTTCCGACAAGTGATACTAACATAGGTATATCTTCAAGGTGGGTGTTCCGACAAGTGATACTAACATAGGTATATCTTCAAGGTGGGTGTTCCGACAAGTGATACTAACATAGGTATATCTTCAAGGTGGGTGTTCCGACAAGTGATACTAACATAGGTATATCTTCAAGGTGGGTGTTCCGACAAGTGATACTAACATAGGTATATCTTCAAGGTGGGTGTTCCGACAAGTGATACTAACATAGGTATATCTTCAAGGTGGGTGTTCCGACAAGTGATACTAACATAGGTATAGCTTCAAGGGGGAATGTTCCAACAAGTGATACAAATATAGGTATAGCTGCAGGAGGGGCGTGGGGACTGTTCGACGACTAGTGATACTTACTTATATAGGTATTGTTTCAAGGGGGATGGAAGAGTGATTCTTACAGAGGAAAAGTTTCAGGGGGGTTTCGACAACAGTTGATACTTACTTAAGTATGGATTCAGGGGGGTTTCGACAACAATTTATATTTATATATACATGATTTCATAGGAAGGGGGGGGGGGTCAATAACAATTGACACATCATGGTTTCAGGGGCTCAACACAATGCAATACGTACATAGGCATGATGTTCTCAGGGGGTTCATACAGTGACTCCACCTCAGGCACGTCAAAGTCTGTGGTTACATTTCTGGAAGTAAACTTCTCCAGTTCTTGGATAACCCTCTAGGAAAGAAAATTATGTGAGAGAGACATAGTCTTCAGCGCAATGTCAAAATCTGATGTTATTTTATATGATGTTCTTTCATATGATGTTATTTTATATGATGTTCTTTCATATGATGTGTTTTATCTGACGCTATTTCATATATACTTAATTTTGGCTAGTGCAGGTCTATAGAAGGTAAAAGTATGTCACATGGCAGAAATCTGCAGATAGGATGAAGATAAATATTCCTGTACTAAGCCGCAGTAACTATTAGATGGAGTGGTCAGTTCCCTTCCTTGTTATCTTTACCTCCAGCTGAGTCGACTGGAGGAGTGATCATATCAAGTGAGAAATCACACCCAGGATTTTTTGGGTCCTGACGTGGTTTCGAACCTGGCACGCTGTAACACGGCGATAGCAAGCAAGCAAGTTCACAATCAACTAGCCTACCGCGCTACACATATCCCAGACACAATGTACAAATATAATGTTCTCAAATCCTGAGAACCAACATAACGGGTTTTAATGTATTCCCATAAATGCACAGCTCGACAACTAGCTAAATGTGTGCAAGGTCAGTTTCATATGTTGCTGATTTTGCATGTTTGTGTCATTCCAGAAATGACACACCGTTTCATATCCTGGCTAATCTTGTTTCTATAAAAAATTTTTTGCCAATACGTACGTTTTCTATTTGTCTCCTCTTCATCACGCTGTAGTGTTGCCAGTTGTGGACATCTGCGTAGGAAAATCAGACAACAACAAAGGTTTTTTTTATTTGTTCGTGTATCACAAGTAATAATGACCATTGGTGACATCCACTTTTTACATTCAATTAGAATGTGTCTGCGTGTCCGCTTATCAGATAGATTATTAGATAGCTTATTAGATAGCTTATTAGATAGGTAATAAGCCTTATTCTGCACGAAAATATTCTTGGACAGTTCTGACATGATCTCTGTAGATGGTTTATGGTCTACCCGTGACTTTCTAGTTAATTTCCACTGTCGAGCTGCTTCATCGCTTCACCATTCACAAGATATTGCGTCTTGTTAACTGTAGAGCGCTACATAGTTTTATATTGTGCAAGTTCTTCCATGTATCTTTGTCTATTACAAAGGCTCTCAGTGATGTCTTTAACGAGTCATTGTAATGCTTATTTTGGCCATCTAGAGAACGTATGCCCTTCTGCAACTCACAATAGAGAAGTATGTTTGGCAGGTGATGATCTGGCATACGTACCACAAGACCTGCCCAGCGAATCTGTGTCTGCTCTAGAATAGCGTCAGTTCAAGGGTTAGCGATTTGTCAAAGACAGTGGTATCCGGCTTGTCATCTGATACTCATATCCTGTCTAGGACAAGTTGTATGAAAGTGATTGAGATTGCTGACATGTCATTTATACAACGGTGTAGGGCTGCAGCTTCAGAAGGGACCCCCGCCCTAAAATGAGACGAAATAATCCCCTTTTTGAAGACACGGGGCATGTCAATTACACTGTTGAACAACATTTTACTTTCTTATATACGAATAAGTAGTCTTAGGTCAGTTTCTAGCGATCAATTCATATTTGGAATACGTTTATCTCTATCTCTTTAGCAGAGAGTGAACATGAACTACAAAGACTAATAGATCAAGTCAATAAATCAAGTAATGAATATGGACTGGACATAAATATCCAAGAATCAAAACCATGATAATCAACAAAGACACAGAAGAACACGAGCTAAACATAAACATACATGGAGAGAAACTACAACAGGTAAAACATTATCAATATCTTGGACACATAGTCACAAATGATGGCAGATGTGAAACAGAAGTTAAAAGGAGAATAGGAATGTCTAAAAGTACCTTCAATGGCATGAGAAAATAGTAACATCTAAACAAATTACAAACAGGTTAAAAATGAGAATTATAAAATGCTACATCTATTCTATGTTGGACTTCCAGTAGTGACGGCCGTTGATGGTGGGTGTTTCTCTAATCAAGTCTGGGTCATTCCGTCGATAGTTGGATCAATCAACTAACATTGTTAAGTCCAGACCGATTTTGTGTAACAGAGCCAGGAGTAGACCAAAAGAAACACCCAGAAGAATAATACTTAGAGAAAGTAAAGCAATCAATATACATACTATTCAAGAACTGCACAGAATAGTTTTGAACAGACAGAATTGGAGAGATCTGACCTCTACCCTATGCGCTAACTTCAGTGCTAAAGGAAAATGAATTATATATTAATGACTGGCTCAGAACCATGGACACTAAACAAACAACTAGAAGACAGAATTGATGCATTTGAGATGTTGGTATATGGAACAATAGGACGAACATTATGGAAAGAGAAGAAAACAAACAAAGTGGTTCTAAAACACTTAATATGAAGAAAGAACTAAAGTACTAAGAGAAATAAAGATCAGGCAAATAAACTATTTTGGACATATTAAAAACATGACACCTTATTGAAGACCTTACTTGAAGGTAAAGTCAAAGGAAAGTGATCAAGGGATACAAGTAAGAGAGTAAAATCACAAGATAGACAGGTTACAGTCTAGCAGAGTACACCCCCAAAACAAGAGACAGAAGATGTTGGAGGTCTGTTGCAGTCAACCTTCGTTGCGGAGACGGCACATGATGATATCTCTATCATATCGGATTATTAAGATTGTGGATTTATATGTTTTTTGCAAAATCATTTTATATTCCGTTTCATTTATGCTATATAGCTTAAAAAAGTAATATAATGCAAAATAATTCTACTTTTATACTGCTAAAACATGTCTGATATATGTAGCGCAAATTTTGCAAAATGTGTATTTTGAAATAATTCTGTACAAAATGTGGCTTCTAGAAGTTGTCGAATTTCTGCTGATTTGTTCCGTTACGTGTGCGGATATATTACCGATTGTGTTCACAAAAAAAACTTTGCAACATTACTAAAGAAAACATATGAACTTAATTTCTATGCGAAAGTTGATGATGAAAATAAATCTTAGAAGTCAAATGTAAATTGTTCGATTTGTGAAAATATATTGACAGGGTAGTTACGAACTAACTTTCAGTCGGTGCCTTTTGGAGTTCCAGTAATTTGGCGTGAAGCGAAAAATCATGCTACTGATTGTTACTTCTGCTTGACAAATATCCATGGTTTCACTTTTAAAACAAGGAAGTCTAGGGTCTACCCAAATATTGAATCTCTTTCGAAACAAGTGACACATGATCCTATCACGTGTCCGATACCCATCGCACAAGAACAATATTCTTCGGACGTGAGTGAACCATCAGAAAGTGATAATTCGCCAGCGTTAGAAACTAATTCTGACTTGAATTATATATCGGTGAATGATGGTGTTCACTTAATTAACCTTTCAGATCTAATACGTGGTCTCGCTCTTACCAGAGAGTTATTGCAAAGATGTAAACGTTCTAATGGTGCACCTCAGTCATGAACACATAGTTATTTGATGTTATAAAATCTGTTATTTGATAACGGAAATTTATTTTTATCAATTCCAATCTCCTACTCTGTTGCTACGTTTATAAAATAAACTTATGACAATATGACTATACTTTTGGCAAAAATAAATTACAATGACTACCAATGGCGGATTTGTGGAGATCTAACATTCATTGCTATTCTCATGGGCATGCAGACTGGGTATACTAAATTGTATTGCTTCCTATGTGAATGGGACAGCTGCAACAGACAGGAACATTCTGCAAGACAAGAAAGGTGTCTCCTATAAAGAATCATGTGTAGCTGGGGCATAAAAATATAATCCACCAGCCATTAGTTAAAAAAGACAGCATCATGTTGCCAACGTTACATATAAAGTTGGGGCTTATTGTAGAAGCTGTAGATAAAACGAGCAAAGCTTCCACTTATCTTCGAGAAAAGTTTCCTCAAGTTAGCAATGACAAGATAAAGGAAGGTATCTTTGTAGGACCTCACATTAGGAAAATTATTGCAGACACACACTTCCAGAATTTCTTACATGGTTGAGAACTTCGCGCATGGATTAGGTTCAAATCTATTGTCACTAACTTTCTGGGAAATCATAAATCTGTCGACTATGTGCATATTGTCAAGCATTGTGTAGATTCATACAGAATTATAGGATATAACATGTCCCTAAAAATCCATATGCTCGATTCACATCTTGACTTCCTTGGCAAAGTCAGCGATGAACATGGCGAACGATTCCATCAAGATATCGCCCTAATGGAGTCACGTTATCAAGGACGGTGGGGTGTGACCATGCTTGCCGATTACTGCTAGTGGTTTCATCGCGATGTACCACATGTCATTCACCGACTGAAGTCGACTGCAAAGAAATTCAAGCCTACATAATTGTTCTTCTTCTGTTACAAATGATGTTGTAATATTGTAGGTATTGTTAAAAAAAAACTTTAATTGTGTATTTATAGAGATCCTGCAGTAACAGAGAAAAACGGTTTGCAGATTTCAAACAAGTAACTTCTCCCCGGTTAGTTTTCCACGTTTAGCGCATGCAGAGTTATTTATCTTGATATATCCGACATTTCCGTGATTTTCTTTGCCTGATGACACACAGTATATGCAATGTAAGCATTGATCTGTCGCATCAGCCAAGAGGAGTGACGCTCTATCAGGTCAGCACGCATGACTTTTCTGAAGAAGAACTTGCAAACTAGTGCAAGTAAAATTACTAATAATTTTTATAAAAAACAACTCTTTCTATGTCTTTTTTAAAAAACGTTTTCTTTCCTCATTGTATATTTCTAGGTGTTCATGAATATATGCATGTGTTTGTAAGCTCCTTTTATATTTCATGTCTTCTTCTTCTTCAGCGTTCATTTTCAAACTTCCACTGGATATTTCTTGTAACAGAACAATGGCCCTACTAGATTACCAGCAAGATGTAGTCCAGAGAATGGAAATGCGTTGTGTCGCCGTTTTATTTGCACCACTGGCCCGCCACATCCGTCTTCGGTGGGATGTTCCTTATAGGAACACGTGTTTTATATATGTATGTGTATGTGAACTGTTATTTTGTTCCATATAGGATGTTCATTTTATCTGGTTATGTATGGAGAAGCAGGTGTCTGAAATCCAGCGGTAGACATTAAATAAAAAGTGATGGTCAACAATTTTGTAAAACAGAGTGCGTAGTTGGCACCCTGGAGTGTGTTGTGATTGTATTCTGTACATGTGATTCCATTCTGTTCAGGTGATTGTCTTCTGTTCAGGTGATTGTATTCTGTTCAGGTGATTGTCTTCTGTTCAAGTGATTGTATTCTGTTCAGGTGATTGTCTTCTGTTCAGGTGATTGTCTTCTGTTCATGTGATTGTATTCTGTTCAGGTGATTGTATTCTGTACAGGTGATTGTATTCTGTACAGGTGATTGTATTCTGTTCATGTGATTGTATTCTGTTCATGTGATTGTATTCTGTTCGAGGGATTATATTCTGTACAGGTGATTATAATCTGTTCATGTGATTGTATTCTGTTTAGGTGATTGTATTCTGTTCATGTGATTGTATTCTGAACAGGTGATTGTATTCTGTACAGGTGATTATATTCTGTTCAGATGATTGTCTTCTGTTCAGGTGATTGTATTCTGTTCAGGTGATTGTATTCTGTTCAGGTGATTGTATTCTGTTCAGATGATTGTCTTCTGTTCAGGTGATTGTATTCTGTTCAGGTGATTGTATTCTGTTCAGGTGATTGTATTCTGTTCAGGTGATCTGTACATGTTGTGTTAGATTAATCCATTGTAAATTTCGTACACAACGTGTGTACTGGGACGTATTCTCTCTCCAGAAGACAGCGTTCTGGAGAGAATGCATCAAATGACACATGTTGTGTACGAAGTCGGAAAATGGTAATCTGGTCTTTCCTAACAAGAGGTTGATGTCGCATAACATGGACAATATGAAGAAATGATTGACAACACATGATGAAATTATTGGCAGCACACGAAACAGAAGGCCGTGGAGAAACATGATAATCAACGCCCACTCTTCATGAAATAAAAGTAGAACAATATCAACTTACATCTCGAATAAAGTTTACAGGCTGCACTTCTTTTTCCTCTACGAGCGAGACTTGAGTACTTGTTGGCATCGCTCTGTAACTTTCTTCACTTTTCACAAAAGTTAACTGCTTTGCTGGTTTGTCTTCATCAATTCTAATCTGCGGTTTGTACCCAGCTCCTACATTGCTTACTGTTGGCGATACTTCTTTTTTGTTGTGTTCAAACAACTGTTTCTGGGACCCGAGATATGCAGCATCAACAGAACTACCATCATTTTGGATAATTTTTGACATGGATAATTCATTTAATGATTCTTTTGGTTTTTTTCGATCTACCAACGTAGCCGATCTCTTGTCTGTATGCGTATTGGCGTTGTCAGCCTTCTCTTTGCTAATAACTTTGTAATGATAGTTTTTGAGTGATTTTAGTGGCATAATAGCTAACCTGTTTATACTTGGAACTTTTTTGGTTAAGTTTTTGAGATCATTTTCACATTTTTGTTTTAATTTTCCATCTGAAATATGAGAACTTGCAACTTGTTCGCAATAATCTACAAATTTCTCCTGGTTTAGACCTAGATTTATATTGTTTCTCTTTTGATCTGTCTGCAAATTAGTACAAATTACGTTTGTTCTATCCTCTTGAAACTCTTTAATTTCATTGGCAATACCTTCGCTTCTGACATCTTCTCCCCCCAGGACAACGTTGTAATAGTTTCCTAATACTTCCTTCTGTTTAGCGCCTTCACCACTTTCTCCTTTTTCTGTTTCAGGAATCGTTGTTTTTATTTCTACCTTATCTCCATCTTGTATTGGTTCACCTATGACATCGTTTTTTTCTGTTGTTGTATAAACCACATCTTCCAAATGTAGTCCTTCATTAACTTCTACGGATCTTAAACCTTGCTGCAAATCTCTCTTATGTTCCTCTCTATCGAAACTTTGATTCTCTCTCACACCGCTATCCTCTATTCTCTCCACTCGACTCTTCTCTTGAATGTGTTTACTCAATTCTCTCTTGTTATCTCCGCTACCGTGTCCCATCTTTATTTTCTTGAAATCACAATCCTCATATAAATCCTTACCAACATCTACATTCACATCTGTCATTTCTTCGACTCCGCTTTTCCTCATTTCTATATTAGAAACCATGTCTACCTCTCTAGACATTTCCTCCTTATTAATAATATCTAATCTCGTGATTACCTCATTCGATCCTTCTTTCCCCCATCTACTTTCTCGACGAATTTCTATGTTGCTGGTTCCAGTTTCCGACATTCTCTCCGCTTCTTTGTTCCTCAAATCTACCTGAGAAGATTTAGCATCATCTGTGTTTCCAGATGAGAAGGTATGAAATACGTTCTTATTTAAATTCATATCTAGATTTCTCTCCGTGTTTACCATCTCATTCTTGGAATATTGTTCCCTCCTTCGTTGTGTTCCCACAATTTGTCTTTTTTCTATCTCTCTATCCACTTTTTCTGCTTTTACAAAACTTCCACCTTCGTCTGTAAGCGATTCTGGACAAGATGCGATGTCACCACTCGCTATTTTGGATAAACATCTTTCTCCTTTTTGTGAACTCTTATCGTGCTCTGCTGTAGTATTTGCCTCGACTAGCGTCCTTAGCAACGACATCCATTTTGTACGAGCTTGATATTCATTGGTTTCTTTCATTTCTGTTTCAATTGCTAGTTCATAAATCTTCTGCAATATCATCTTCACAGCAATTCCATTTGCGTTTGTCTTTATTTGAACATTGTCATCTTTCTCTGCACCATCGATCTTACATTTATAATTATTTTCTAGAATGTATCTTCTCCCTTTTTGTTTACTTTGCTTTGTTTTTGTAGAGTTAACGTTTACTATTTTTGATTTAATTTGATTTGTCTTCTCGCTATTCTCCAAGGTATTATTTTTCTGTTCTTTTATTTTATTTTCGACCTCTTTCGCCTTATTATTATCATCATTTACCTTTACTTCCGGTGTCTGGGGTTTGTTACTTGCATATTTGTCATGTTGACATGGTGTAGTACTACTGTCTTCTTCAACCATCTTAACCTCTTCTGAACTCTTCAATTTCTTCTTCATTTCCAACGTAATAGCCATACTATCTTGTAAATCAATTCCTTCTGTGTCCACGTGTTGACCAGGCAGTGTTTGATTTTTGTTTAGTATATTTTTCTTAAGTATATTCTTGTTTATACTTTTCTTATCGGGTATAGAATCCATTTGAGAATATTCTCGATTAGTTACTTCTGTTGAAGTATTCTCACAGTTCTTCAACGTTGTTTTTCGTACCTTACTTCGTCCCAGGTTGGGCTCTTTCTGTTGTTCTCTTCCCAGGCTGGGCTCTTTCTGTTGTTCTCTTCCCAGGTTGGGCTCTTTCTGTTGTTCTCTTCCCAGGTTGGGCTCTTTCTGTTGTTCTCTTCCCAGGTTGGGCTCTTTCTGTTGGTCTCTTCCCAGGTTGGGCTCTTTCTGTTGGTCTCTTCCCAGGTTGGGCTCTTTCTGTTGTTCTCTTCCCAGGTTGGGCTCTTTCTGTTCTTCATGTGAACATTCTCCGAATGAATTTATTTCAATATCGTTATTTGTGTTCTTCTCCATCATCAAATTGTGATTAGACAAACTGTCTGATACGCCTTGTCTTCCACCACCCGTTACTAACAACTTATTCATATCTGTCTCAGTTGTTTTTGAAACAGACTGTATCTCTTTCAACTCTAGGATAACCTCAGTTCCTAGATTGTTCTTCCCTTTTTGAGAATTATTAATATCATCTTCTATTATTCGGTTATACACATTTCTCTCTTTCCACAATGTTTTTGGTTCATTTTCTACTGACTTGTCATTTTCTAGTCTATGATTACCAGTTTTTTGCAGAGTTTGTTTATGAACACTCGCCCGAGTCTTATGATCTGGTATCCCCTTTTTTGAAATGTAAGACTCACGAGTGACTATTCCTTGCAGTTGCCTATAGTGTTTCACATTTATTTCATTCGTATTTACTTCCTCCTTTTCAGATATTTTTGGTGTATCAGTAAAACTGATATATTTTTCTTTTTCCTGCTCATAACATGTTTCCTCGACGTGGGTTGTAACATGTTCTGCTGTTTGCAATGCGTATTCATTTTGTAACATTTCTGCTGCGGGCTCTTCCCGATTGCTAAAATCATTGATTGAATTTAAACGCTGTTTAAAATCGGCCACATTTGATGTCTTTTGATATTTGTTTTCTTGTGGTTGTAATTCTCGTATCGTGACTTCGTCTTTTGAAAAAGGCGATACAAATCGAGGATTCACATGCAGTTGTTGTTGATGATTATCGATTTGATGCTGGTCATAACCCTTATCTGTTATCCGTGATTTCAGTGAATCTGCTTGTTCGTTTTCCATTTCTCGTTGAATGTTTTCAAAATATCTGATTCTGTTTTCAAACTTCTCCAGTATCTTCATATTTTGCGACATCATCTTTGTGTTTTTTGTGACAAAACCCAATTTTGATTTTATTTCTTTTTGTAGTGAGTTTCCATACTGCATTATTGGATTGAACGTTTTCTTACAATCTCTCTCCGGCGCATTATCTTTTATATTGATTATGTTCAATTCTTCCATCTCATTCATTTTCTTGTTAACTGATGGTGGTGGAGACTTCGAGTTGAACGTCACTTGCTCAGTTGAACAGTGTGAAGTACATAGATTAGAGTTGATCTCACCTGATTGACAGTTGATTGATATGCGTCCACGGATAAATCGATATACCAGGTCAGAAATTATTTTTATATAACCGTATCTTTTTTCTTGTTTGAGAGTTGATTTTGCCACTGTTTCAACAGTTTTTGAGTTTGAGTCTGTGTACGGCTCTTGTAATCTGTTAACACGCGAATCATCTGTGAAGATATACACGCGTGTATTAAGCCGATCTCTGTGCATTTTCCCGCTTAAAGATCTTTGTCGAACGCGATTTATATTCAGTGTGCTGGGTGTATTCCCGCAGTGCCAAGACGCCGATTGAGTAGAGATTCGAACCGAACCAAGGTTATGTTTTGTGCTCTTTTTCAGTTTAACAGGAGACAGTTTTGATTTATTTTCTAATCTTTTGCGTATTTTTGAAGCGTTTTCATTGTACTCATTCTCCAGCGAGCCATGTTTCCATGCATTTATGCTAATATCGTTACATGTAGATGTGTGCGACCCCGTCTCTTTGCTTAATATCTGTGGTACTTCCATTCGAGAAATTGCTAGTCTATCTTGGCTTAAGGAACTTTTGGATGGGGAGGATATGTTTAGAATACCATCCAAGGATATGGATGGACTTATTGTAGCCGCAGAACGATCGGATCTGCTGTTTGGATTGTGACAGTCCATAAAATGTTCCACCGAACGATACTGCTGTGACTTAAGAAGTGGTAGATTGCTTTCGTGACTGTTGTAGAGTGACCAGTAAGCAACAGTCATGTAAGAAGGCATTGGCATGCTACAACCCCAGTAGGGGGTTCTCCCGTAGGATATCGTGTTTGTGGGCTGATCCCAAGTGAGAGGAATGCTGGAGTTATCCCCACATGAATTGGAGAAACTCTCCTCAAAACTCTCTTCAGCATCGGACCAGAACATTTTCCAGAATAAATCACTCAGTGGCAACTACTTTCAAACAGATTCCATGTACACACTTCTGTCAACAAGACTCCTCACCAAAACATGGTTCCATGACCCAAATTTCAAGAAGACTCCAAGACACCGTAATTCATTGTACTCACTTAAAAAAAAAATTCGACTATAACTTGATTCAGTGTTGCCATCACTTTCAGTAATATTTGACTAACTTAATTCTGTGTTGCCATCACTTTCAATAGTAGTCGACTATAACTTGATTCCGTCAATTTGAATAAGCATCTACCACAATTCTCTACATAAACGCACCTTCAAAAAGACTTTCCTACAACTTAGATCTATCTTTGAATTCACTTTCAGAATACTCAACAACAATTGTGTTCCAGACAGTGACGTTGCAGCGTATTCCTTTTAAAGTAAAACTCCACTACCACACAATGTGATTTTCTATACCCACTTGCAATAAGAATTACCTACAACGATGCTTTCTGCACCCATTTTCAAGAATCACCAATTCCGTGTAACCACATTAAAAATAGCTCCACTACAACTTAGTTCTATGAAACAACTTTCAAGGAATTCCACAACAATTTAGTTCCATGAAACGGTTGTCAAATGTAACACAACACTTTCCCTAAATGTTAACGTGTACTAAGACTTAGATTCTTGTCTGTTTTAGATATTGGAGAGGCACTGCTTAGCTGACGCTGAAAGCGTGGTTGAGATTGAAAGATTTCCCAGAGGATCTACTCAAGATCTTTTAATCAATGTATCGGAGTTTTCAACTGTCAAAAAAGTTATATTTAAGTTTATATTTGCCTCATCGAATGTACAATTGGTTTCCATGATGTTTGCATGCATTCCTTACTGTCCAACATTAGTGCTGTTTAGTGCTTTAATGCACACACACACACACACACACACAAAAAGAAGCCGCACTGTGATATATTTGGACGGTGTGCAATTAAAGAATGAGTTACGAGTGAAAAACATTTTTCTCGAATCTCCTGATTTACAGCTTAGCTGCGAGATCGGCTCTTTTCACACAGCAAAATTAGACATTAACATGGACTGTGAATCACGTTACCACTCTATAGAATGGGACAGAAGACTCCAATTTCAAAATCTCCTTAGCTGCCTCCTACGACATGCATGGTTGATAACACTGTCGCTATTCTGGGATGAGAAGTAGGTATAGATGCATGTGGTAGAGAGCAGTGTACCAACATAGAATCGGAACCATCAGCCGTTATACTCTGAGAGATTTACTGAAGCAAAGGTCTGAGCACCTATGGACGTGTCCGGTGTGCGAAGAGGATAATCAACAGACCTAGTACTTAATACCTAATGCATGTGGTAGAGAAACATCACGAGATGGACACGGGGATTCTAGCAGAGCGCACCACCAGAACAGGAGGCTGAGAATGCTGGAGGTCCGTTGCAGCCAGCCTTCATTAATAAATAAGATGATACTGATTTCTTCTCATTTTCTCGCCCTTGTAACACACAGGCGTGCTGCCGTATGTAACATATTTTAGTTACCTAACATTAGATGTGAATACATTAGATGTGAATACATTAGATGTGAATACATTAGATGTGAATGCACTAGATGTGAATGCACTAGATGTGAATGCACTAGATGTGAATGCACTAGATGTGAATGCACTAGATGTGAATGCACTAGATGTGAATGCACTAGATGTGAATGCACTAAGTGTAGAAACAACCAGGAATTGGTGGCATGTTTTATTGCTGTTATTATACGACGATTACTGTCATTCTTCATGATTAGAAACTGGCTTCACAGCACGTGAGGCGTTCCCATAAATGCTCCGCCCTCCATTCCAACAGCCAAAATAGTGTATGTAGACTCAGAGTCCCGGTCAAGTGATGATTGTGTGTTTTTCGAGACATTAAACAAAATTAACTTTTCCTCCCCTCACCTATAGATACTCCCATTTCTAACATTCTCTGTATGTGTACGTTATCAGCCTCATTGACATCATCTGCATCTTGAAATGAATTTATTACTGCCGTGATTAGGTTTGTTTTATCTCTTCTCAGCATTGTGCCATGTATCGCCGCATTGCCTGCCAGTAAGAGGGGGAGATTTTTCTGTACCAAATGTCTCAATGTGACACTCCAACGATATATATATATATAATAGATATAATAAAGCATACCAAGCCCTAGGACAAATGACACCAATCTTCATTAATAAAAATGTAGATTCAAACACCAAAATAACACTATTCAAAATTATTATTATAGCATCGCTGTGTTACCAAAGCCAAACATCAACAACGACAGCACAAGATAAACGTAAACTTGTGACAGCTGAAATGGCATGCTTGCGCAGAATCCTAGGAATATCACTAAGAGACAGTACGAAATGAGGACATTAGACAAAGAACCGGCACCACCCCAATCTTGGAATATATTAAGAGACAACAAATCAAATGGTTTGCACACATCAGCAGACTACCATCAGATAGCCTACCACAGCAAGCTATGCTACACAGATACAGTGAAGGCAAACATAGAGGCCGACCACGAAAGCGATGGACCACCGAAATAAAAGAGGCGACAAATTCCACAATATACTCAGCACACACGAGGGCTATCTCCAGAAAACTCTTATACCCCTGACGATAAAAGGCAACAAAGGATTTAGCGAATATATACATTATTATTATTATTATTATTATTATTATTATTATTATTATTATTATTATTATTATTATTATAGATGTCAACATTTATTGACGAGAAGTTGGGCACTGCTAGTTATACTTTACTTGCGCAGATATTCTACAAAGGGTAGTCAACACAAATGCCGAATAAAAAACAAAATAATCTATGCTCAGAAGACTGAGCATCTCGGCATGTTCATACACGATATGCATGTGGCACAAGATTAGCGAGCATGCTCAGCAACTTGATAACTACTCTTGAGAAAACCGACATATTTACCTGTCAAATACAGACTTCAGCGTACAATTAAAGGTGGAAGAAGCAGATGGGTCAAAAGAGAATCATGGGTAAACAATATCGAATATGAGAGAGGCTAAGATCGTTTCAAACTGATTCGCATGGCTGAGAATCGAAATCACTGGATGACTGTTTGTTGAAGATTCCTATGCGTTGCCTCTGCGAAGTCCCTTACTGGTAATAGGTGGGACGATTGTGACTTGCAGTTTTTTTATGGTACCCATTTACATCATGAGTTATGACTACTGGTCATCATCAGCACACTCCGGATAATTTTATATTTGATCCGGTTCTCGTCTCAGAGTGTAGGGTCCGACAGTTCCAGTTCGATGCTACTTTATCAGTCTCTACACAAATATGAGGAATGTGAGAGAAGACATACGCAACGCTGACTACCACGCTTTAAACATAGGTGGATTCCTAATCCCGGAACTACGCTACGCAGACGACACAGCACTTCTTTCAAACGATATAAAGGGATTGGAACAACTAATCAAGAACACAAAGAAATATAGCGAAGCACAAAATTTGTATTTAAACACGCAGAAAACAAAAATCATGTCAACAGATATAACAACACAACAACCAAAAATCAGAATAGACAATACCGAGATAGAATGTGTGGATAAATTTGAATTTTTTAAATACGAACTTTTATTTTTCCGGTTGCAACATACGGCTGTGAAACATGGACTCTAAGTAAAACAGCGGCAAAGAAGATCACCGCATTCGAGCTGAAATGCTACAGGAAGATACTTAGAATATCATGGAAGGATAAAATCAGAAACTCAGATATTATAAACACACTGAATATTCCAGAGTGTTGGTTGCTAAACACAATAACAAAAAGAAAACTACGCCTGTTTGGTCATATAAAGAGACATAACTGTTTAGAAAGACAAATAATGGAGGGAAGAGTACCTGGGAAGAGGAGAAGTGGCAGACCAAGAAGACGATGGACTGACGACATTAAAGATAACATGAATACATCGCTAGAAAATGCAAGCCACATCGCCCAAGACAGAGAGAAGTTCAGAGAGTTCATTGGGAAGACAACGTTCTGGAAGGAATACGTCGCATGACACACAAATCTATTCTCTACACAAATCTATTCTCTACACAAATCTATTCTCTTCTCATATCGTTACACCACTCTCGCGCAATCTTGAGAGCGATCATGATTCATACTTTTGAAAATCGTCTGAGCGGACAAGTTCCCGCAACTCTCCATGTCAGATTAATCAATTGATGCACCGATTGAAACTGTGGCCATGCTCGCCAGTGTATCGGCCCGATCATTACCCTCAACACCTGCATGTCCATTTACGAATATAAAAATAATCTTTCTGTCATATATTGTGATAATAAGTCTATCCATTGACGGCATACGACTCCCGCTTCACATACATGAGAGAAGTTCTGTGATATCGGCCACAACGATGCTTTATAACAGCGTTTATCCTATCCTAAGTCTGCTCGTGCTGTTGCAGTGAAGTACTACCGCTGGATTATCTGATAGTTCTCCCACAGGACTCTGTGGAAAAAAACCACAAACACCGAAGCACATCGTTGATGATGGATGGCTGATCCATCAGTTTAGATTATTACATAATCCACTGTAGTAGTATATTCAATGAACGACCTGACCGCTAAATCCACGATCACTGGAACGTCTGTCGAGTGGGATGACCGTACAGAAGGCACCACGCAAGGCAAGCGCAGTGGGTATCCAATCCTACCCAGGATCAATGAATCAGGGTTACACACTTCTCCGATGACATGTAGACCTACTGCTTTTCCCAACCATTATTTGTACCTTTTGAGTCTGGGGGGCCTTTCGTCCTATTCTATTCCCGCTACAATGGTGAAAGTTTATCGGCACTGATATACCCGAGCTCGCCATATTTGAATTCTGTCAGCTCTCATTGTCTATAAAATCTTACGATAATTCCCGTTCATTTGATTGAGTACACAAGAAGGCACTGACTATAAACGCACAATGTTTCTCTTGAACGCTGAAGGAAGAGACACACAAAACATCGTTCTAAATTCCTTCTTTATCTAACGACGTCGATGCTACTGTCCCGTAAAATATTATCATTATTTGCATGTGTTAACTTCAGCAATTGATATATCGGGAATGAAATATTCTATAGAGGTCTGCGTGAATTAATAATAAATGTTTTCTAGTGATAATAATGAAATGAAAGCATGAGACCAATGGATGAGACGATTAATCCATGCCTGACTGTACACGGCCAGAGCTTTACAAATACCAGTTATAGAACTCTCAGACATAACCATTACTGGAAGAAAACTATGGCTACCTGGAGTTATGTACAATCATATTTCGGATCATTTTACACAGGTATAGATACAGGTAAAGGTCCGTGCAACATGGTCACTTGTAAGGAAGACACAAATGAAAGAAAGGAATACACAGATGAAAGAAAGGAAAAGAGTTGTTCAGGATCAGAGGACCCTAGTTCCTCCTGTGAAGATATTGGTTTGAATTCGATTTCCAATGCTAGTTTTGGAAATGAGTTTGAAAAGACAGATGAAGTGATTATTGGAAGTAAGCCATCTTCCTATGGATCTTCATATTCCAACAGCAGTACTTCTTTATCTTCGGTGTCTCACCAATCCCTCTCCATCATGTCTGATAGTGTGCACACGTCCAGATCGGCAGTGTCAAGCAGCTTTTCGCAAGAGAATTTCAGGAGACCACAATCTGTGTTTGATCTTAGAAGACGCTCCAACTTACAAAGGAATATTTTTAAAACACCACGCACTGCTATGTCCAACTGGGATTGCCCAGCCCCATCGCTGGCCAGTGAAAGAACTATAAGTGCATGTGAAAACAGCCAGGAACTGTCATACAGAGCATGTTTTCAAAGGCCTCACTTCTCACCAAACGTGTACACGAGCACTCACAAACCTTATGGATATTCTAAAGTTTGCTATGAAGCAAGAGCGCAGCCCAGCAGAGGATACACAAGATCACACAGTATGTATGACATATCAATCCGAAATCATGATTGCTACAGTCATATGGATAGAGGTAAAGAATCACGTGACGTTTGCCAGTATTTATGTCATATGGATAGAGGTAAAGAATCACGTGACGTTTGCCAGTATTTATGCGTAAATGATAATAAATGTAAGAACGAGGGCCCAGCTGATCCGATCAATCACAAAGGGCCGCAAGGAAATATAGATCATTCCTTGCAAAATTCAATCGATCTGTGCCAAGTTTGTGATCAGCCCTATACCAACCATAGCGATCTGATTCTTATCAGTCCAGGACTTTGCAGGTATATACACAAATATCGTAAGACTCGAGTGAAGTCTAAAGGTAGTATTGCAAATTATAAGAGGGCGTCTCGTAAGGGACTCACAATGAGTGACTCACGTTTAAGATATTCTTGTGGGCCGTATGGTAATATTTCGGCGTCCAACGCCTTCACAGACAATTCACGTGATAACGAGGTGAATCGAAATTTGATTGAAGAAACGGATAGCGAAGAATCAGATGTCGAATCTTTATCGTTTTCTGAAAGTTTAAGAACAAAATTATATGAACTTCTTATGAGGTTAGGGAAAAAGTCGATGTCAACAATTCCAAAGAGTCAAGTTTTTGAAGATAGTTCAAAAATCGACAATCATAGCTCGGCGGAGACCAGTTTGAGTCAAGGATTTGTGCGATATGTTAAAACGAGAGAAAACTCCAGAGAGATGTATAATCGTCGCGGGAAGAATGATGAAAGTGAACTCAGTCAGCCGACAGATTCTATTGAGAAAAGCGATCAGTGGGATGACAGTACTCATAGAAGGAAATCTTCTCATGTATCCACCAATCGTCAACATCAGAGAAATATGGATTATATTGTAGAAAGTATGAATGAGTGGAAACAAGAGACGGGGCCTACTATTTTGAGGAAGTGGTCGAGTCGGAGCTTAAACAGTGGACCGAGTGTTGAACATTTGCCTTCGAAATCTCTAAGCATGCTTATAACTTCTGGGAAAGGGTACATGGAGAATAAGAGGAAACGTTTGGAGACAACTGAAAATGATAGAAAGAGGAGGGATACTGTGAGAGGGGTTTGTAGAAGAGATGCGAAATCTGCTAGTGTGGGAAGAGAGAGAATAGAAAATTATGGAAGTAGAAATATTAACAGTTGCGGACAGATGAAAGGTAAAGGGAAGATGGCGAGTGATGACGAAAAATATAGATGTAGGAAAGATGAGAAATGGACTAGAAAAACACCAGTGAATGAGAAATGTAGACAGCGAGAAAGAAATATTTTGGAGGAAAGAAAAATAGAACAAGATAGAAAACTAAGAAGAATTAGAGATTCTAAAATTAATCTAGATCATGGAAGTAGTACGGCGACAGCCAGGCAATTCTATTACAGACGCATAAGTAATGTGAGGAAGTCGAAACCTTTTTGCAGGAAGAACGTTTTCAGTCGTTCATTTTCAGTTACTGATGCCAGGACAGGACGAGGGAATGCAAGATGCAGGGACATTAATGTAGTATGTCCTGGTGACTCTCCCAGAAAAAGCGTTAAGACGCCAGGCCATGAATGGGGTCAGAAGTCCCCAATAACTGATGAATCGAATACACGTAGAGACAAGAGGACTCAATCAAATGAAAGATTTATTAGAGGGGGTAGTGTTTTTGCGAAGAGGTATCCCAATGTAGCTGATGAAAGAGAATGGCGATTCTTAAAGAATTTGGTTCGGGAGAGGCTTAAGTCGCAGTCTAAGGATTCTATCTCCGATGGAGGACAAAGAAATTTGGGATGTCTTTTGTCGTGGCCGAACACAATTTTCAGACAAGCAGAGCGGAAACTACAAAGGGGTCAGGAAAAATGGATGAAAAATAAACGGAGCAACAAATTGTTGAAAAATAAGGATTCCTGTGAGACGGAAGTTACAGAAGCGGAGTCTTCAAAGGATAGATCAGGCACTTTTACAGAGGCGGAGTCTTCTAAGGATAGAACATGCACTTTTACGGAAAATGACAGTTTGGAATCACCTATCACTACACACAAAAATGTACCGATTTCCAAGACAAGTAATCAACACGAACCACCTGATCTCGACAGCCAAAAATGTAACACAATGCAGACGATATCACTGACAGAGGAGTATTCAGAAAGCTGTGAAAATCTGCCTAAAAAAAACCAAGAGGATTTTATTGCAAGAGATTCAAAACTCGTTGCTACAACAGTACCAATGAAAAACGAGAATCAAGATAAGAAGTCAATGAACATATCGCAAACTCCAACAAAGACAGAAACAACTTATTCTGATGTTTCAGCAAATGTGTCAAGATTGTCGAAAGAAAACGAAGTGTCTATGAATGTAGAAGCTGCAACTGTTCCTAGACCAACCAGAAGCTGGAAAACGTTAAAAATGGAGAATGAGGAATTTGATGCGCAGCAGGCTGCTTTACATGATTATGAGATTGATGCGCAGCAAGATGCTACAGATGATTATGAGATTGATGTGCAGCAAGATGCTACAGATGATTATGAGATTAATTCTTCTACGAAGGAAACAGAAATGAATATTTGCTCAGATCTTCCATGTTTTTCTAGTAGAAATGAGGAAAGGTTGCAGTCTGAATCAAGTAATAGACAAAGCATATTATCACAAGAAAAGTTGCAGCCTGAATCAAGTAATAGACAAAGCAGATTATCACAAGAAAAGTTGCAGCCTGAATCAAGTAATAGACAAAGCAGATTATCACAAGAAAAGTTGCAGCCTGAATCAAGTAATAGACAAAGCAGATTATCACAAGAAAGGTTGCAGCCTGAGTCAAATAATATACAAAGCAGATTATCACAAGAAAGGTTGCAGCCTGAATCAAGTAATAGACAAAGCAGATTATCACAAGAAAAGTTGCAGCCTGAATCAAGTAATAGACAAAGCAGATTATCACAAGAAAAGTTGCAGCCTGACTCAAGTAATAGACAAAGCAGATTATCACAAGAAAGGTTGCAGCCTGAGTCAAATAATATACAAAGCAGATTATCACAAGAAAAGTTGCAGCCTGAATCAAGTAATAGACAAAGCAGATTATCACAAGAAAAGTTGCAGCCTGAATCAAGTAATAGACAAAGCAGATTATCACAAGCAAAGTTGCAGCCTGAATCAAGTAATAGACAAAGCAGATTATCACAAGAAAAGTTGCAGCATGAATCAAGTAATAGACAAAGCAGATTATCACAAGAAAAGTTGCAGCCTGAATCAAGTAATAGACAAAGTAGATTATCACAAGCAAAGTTGCAGCCTGAATCAAGTAATAGACAAAGCAGATTATCACAAGAAAAGTTGCAGCCTGAATCAAGTAATAGACAAAGCAGATTATCACAAGAAAGGTTGCAGCCTGAATCAAGTAATAGACAAAGCAGATTATCACAAGAAAGGTTGCAGTCTGAATCAAGTAGTAAACAAAGCCGTTTATCACAAGTTCACACACATCAAATTGAATATTTTAAGAGAAAAGGAAATTTGTCTAAATCGATGAAAATAACTGAAAAATCTCCCATAATGAGGGATCCACGTTTTCCTAAGACAAGCGGACGGACGTTTAAGTTTCAAATAGAAGATCACAACAAACATATTAGACCGAGACCTAACTCTGTGAAGGGAGAACAGTCACGCAGATCTCCAGTGCTGAAGGAAATCAAACTTTCGGGAAAAGGTACAGCCGAAAATGTTAAACACAAGTTACCAGAAGAGAAATTAGAACCTGAAGTAAAAACGATAAGGCAAACTGTGGAAGTGGCGTCACCAATGGCATCACATACTGAAGATTCTAGTGTAAGCGATGAGCTGAAAAAAATAATGCAATATGAAGTAGTGAGTGCTTCTGCAGAAGAAGCCAAGACGACCTTACATAAGAGAATGTTACGGAAGATTTATGATGTCTTGAAACCGGTTGGTTTGGTAAGTGTCGCGTCATTCAGTCTTCATTCATTTCGCGTTATACCAATTTATATCTTGAAGCATCAGGGCTAGAAGTGTTCTCTGGAGATGACCTTTTTATGTGTGCCTCATATATATTTGTTTTTGTTGATTCTTTCATTTTTGCAATCCATATTTGTCATGCTCTGCCCCTGGCTTTGTATCCATCATGTCTGTATAGTAATGTTTTGTGAGTGGAACTATCTGATGATGGTCTGAAAGAGTGTGAAAACCACTTAATAAGCTGTCTTCTGATGTAATCCAGTTTTGACATTGTGTTTGTTAGTCGTCTGATGTTTTCACCTTTTGATTCCGTCTCTCATTGTTATTCCAAGATTTCTACATAGTCAATTCATTTCTGTTGCAACAAGCTTTCTTTTTTTTCGTTTGTTGTTAATGTCCACGTTTGACATTTGTAGCACAATGATGGTATGCTTATCCTTTTATATAGTGCAGTTTTAGTATTTATGTTCACGTGCTTGTGTTAGAAAATATAAATGCTACAGAAGAATTCTACGAATTTCCTATAGGGAACATAAGATGCATCGCTGAGGATAGAATTCGCTGGATGACTCTGTGTGCTGAAGCTTCCAATGTGGTACCCCTACGACCCTGAAGGGTTATGGGTTTTATTGATTGATATTAATTGATTGTTAGAAAATAGGAAACATCTATCCTAAGATGTGTAATGCTATATTGCATTTGTGTTAGATTTTTGTTTGTTTTTCTCATTTGATAATATGTTGCTACCAAGGCAAGTAAATTCTTTCACTTGTGTTTCTTTCTGTGTTTGTGATTGACATTGCCTCAGTTTTTTTTTCTGTGATTATCTTCATATTAAATTCCACAAATGTAGTTTGATGTCTAATTGATATGTTGTTGTGATTGTTCCTCAGATGTTGGTATAATTACTTGATCATCTGCAAAAAGAAGTTCGCTCACAAGGTTTTTTTATGTTGTCTTCTTCATTGTTGTTGGCAATTTTACATATAAAGTCGATATAAGTAATGAATAACAAGGGAGATAGGACACATCCTTGTCGCACTTCAGAGTGTACATGGAATATGCCTGAAAAACCAGCATTCGTTCTAAATGCACATTGAGTTCATGTGTAACTACTCCGTCACAGGTTGCATTAGGTGTTATCATCATGATCATCAGGTGCCGTGCCGAATATCGTTGGCGATCATATTTCTCCATGTACATCGATCTGTCATGTATGTCATCATCTATGTCGATGCCGTCAATCGAAACTATTTAGTGAAACTGTTCAATATCTTTTCTCTGGGTCATCTCCTTGATCTTTTCCCTTCTATATTTCCTGTTGTCACTATATTCTCAATGCATCCTCTTCTCATTATGTGCCCGAATAAATGGTGGCTGTCATTTTCTTATATTATCAAAAATGCATCTTTTCACATCCATCCTTCTAAGACATTCTTCATTAGTAACCTTTGGTGTCTAAGGAATGCGCAACATTCTTCCAAAAAAACCACATTTCCGCTGCTTCCAATGATTTTTGTAATATCTTTTTTATTGTCCATGCTTCACTTCCATAGAATAGCACTGGTTCAATGTAGCATTTGAGGACACGTTTTCTAGTATCCATCGATGTGGACTTATTGAATAGGATATTTTCCATTTTATGGAATACTGATTTTGCTTGTCCTATTCTGCTTATAATTTCGGTCTTTCATTTACCCTCTGAAGTTATTAATGTTCCTAAATAATTTAAACTATTCACCTGCTTTACGCTTTTCTTATTTAATACTATTTTACTATTTGGTGTCGTACTATTTCCTGATATTATCATTGTTTCTGTCTTTTTTTATGTTTAAACAAGACCTTTTTGATCACTTTCTATCACTGTCCTGTTGAACAGATCATGGAGGTGGTATGGGACTCCGTATTTTGGTCATTTTCCATAGCAGTTGTCTATCTTCTCTGTTGAATGTCTTTTCTGATATACAGCACTTGGTTTATTTTCGCTGTTTCTTTTTTGTCCGTTATCTGTGAATACGAATTTAATTTGTACAGCTCTTGTTAATACGAAACTCCATCTAAGTGTTGTTGAGTTGTTGTTCAATGAATGCTCGTCGTCTTCTTTCTAGAGCTTAGTTGCATTTTTTTTCCTATGTGGATTAACAGCGAGATACCTCTGTAGTTTGTACAATCTTTTATTGTGCTGTGATTTTTCTTCCAAATGTGTATTATTACAGATTTTTCCAGTCTTCTTGTGTTTTTAGTGTATTCCATATTATATTACACAGCATATGCAGCCATTTTATTCATGTATATTCTGCTTTGAACAATTCGATTTGTGTGTTATGGGGACCTGGGGGTTTTGTTTTGTGGAGCTGTATTGCATTTCCTTTTTTTTTATCTCAATATGCTTGGTTCTAATTCTTCCATTACCTTGTGTTCTACGATATCGTCCCCTCATTGTTTAACATTATTATTCTTTAAAATACTATTGCCACCTTACATGATTCTACTCAGGTCATTGATTCTCATTACATTTTCATTATTTATGATTTTGGTTGACTCATATTTATCTTCTCTATTTCTCATTTTCTTAATTTCCTTGCAGAATTTCTTTGGTGCATATTTGTACTCTGTATTTAATGATTCGCCATATTATCGCCATGTTTTTGTTTTGACATCTTTAATGATTTTCTTAGATACTGATTTAGTTGTTCTGTAATCAATATAATCTTCATGGGATTTGTTTGCTCTTAATTTCTAGAATTTGTGTCTCTTATCATTTATGGCACATTTGAATTCTTCATTCCAACATGGTTTTACTTTGGGTTTTCTACCTTTATGTTTCATGCATCCCCATTTTTCTCCTGCTATTTGTGTTATAGTTTTCTTGAATATTTCCCATTC
This sequence comes from Meghimatium bilineatum, assembly GCA_034231615.1. Taxonomy (NCBI): domain Eukaryota; kingdom Metazoa; phylum Mollusca; class Gastropoda; order Stylommatophora; family Philomycidae; genus Meghimatium; species Meghimatium bilineatum. Next base: position 6,070,812 of record CM067300.1, read on the forward strand.
TTCTACAATTGACTTGGTAGTTTTTGGTAGCTTTTCAAATTCTTCGAAAATTCTTTGTTAATATTGTTCCCTAATATTCGTATCTGAGAGGTTCTTTAGTTTAGCTTGCATGTTTGTTCTGTCTGTATTGTTGCGTTCCTTGTTGTTCTTTTATCTGTTTATTTGAACTGATGTTATTACAGCTTTGTCATCGATGTCTGCACACATATTTGGAATTACTCGTGCATTTCTTATGACAATCAATACAAGGTAACTGCGTGAAACGTAACAACAATTAGACTTACGTAAAACACAGGTTTATATTTCGTCTCAATGGGACACGATAGACTATATCTAAAACTAGTGGGTAATGATGGGCAATGATGAGCACACAAGAAATCATAAAAATTACAATACACAAATCACATTCAACGTTTCAACCAAAAGGTCTTTATCAAGACACAAACAAAACATTAAAAGACGACGAATAGAAAAATTATCACAACGTCCAACGGAAATATGGAAATGATATGCCGGAAGGTCAGAAATTACATAAAAACGTAAATATATGTGGAAACGAAACGAACAAAAAGATGAGTAAATGACGGAACAAAAAGAATAAAGACAAAGACCACACCAACCCAGTACTAGACATAAGAGTGGTCGGAATTGAGTCCAAAAGGCTTGAGTGTACCCAATTCGAAAATGAGATGATTTTCTAGAGCATACCTAGATCTATCATCGGTGGTGCAAGATCTGATGGCGGTGACCTGAATATCCAACGCACCATGATGACTACCGCCGTTGAAGTGTATGGCCACAGGAATGGGTGTTCTGTGCTTGATCGCATGAAGATGGTTACAAAAGCGATCGCTCAATCGTAGGCCGTTTTCCCCGATGGACTGTTTGCCACAACGTTTACATATGATCACATAAATGACATTACGGGATTCACAAGTAAAGGCCTCATCAATGGAGAAAGTGGCCTTGGGAAATGAAATGAAGCGCATCTGAACCACGTAAGGACATGTAAAGCAACGGACACGTGATCTCAACCTGTGTTTTACATAAGTCTAATTTTATTTCTTATGAAACGTCTATTATTTCTTTTTGCTAATATAAAGTCTATTTGATTTTTGCAGTTAAGGTCGTTCCATTTGTACCACGTGTACATTTGGCATTCTCTGTGTTTGAAGAAGGTATCTGTTATGAATAGGTTGTATTGATTACATGTTTCTATCAGTCTATAGTCTTTGGCATTTGGAAGTTTATCTTGTTCGTCCTATCAGGAATGGTCCTAGATATTCTTCAATTCCGTCCCAGTCATTTCCTAAATGTGCGTTGAAGTCCCCCATGACATAGAAATCTTATTCTCTATTTACGCTGTTAACTGTGTAATTTTAAATTGTCAAAACATTCGTCGCGTTTATAATCGTTGTTTCAGGCATTGCTTGGTGCGTAAACGTTGATGTAGGTCGTACTGACACGGTTTATGGTCACATCAACTGTTATTATTCTTTCTGACATGTAACTTGATTCAATAATACTTTGCGCTGTGACTGGATCAATTATAAATGTGAAACCGTGCTTGGCTCGTGAAATTTGGTCATCTCCTGAGTAGAGTAGTGTGCAATGTAGGCGTAATGTTTTGCAGCAATTACCTTTCATTCTTCTATCTGACAGACCTACAATTTTGATATTTAGCTTTATAATTTCTCCTATAAGATCTTGTTCTGTGTTTCGTGGGCTACAGATGTTTACTCTGCCAGATTTGGTGGTTTGTTTACTTTGATATTCACATACATCTTCTGAGAACTCTAGAATGTTTCCTACGAGTGGTATAACTTTGTTTTTACATCAGGGCAAGGTATTTCCACACTCATCCGCATCGCTGAGGATAGAATTCGCTGAAGGACTCTGTGTGCTGAGGCATCCAATGTGGTACCACTACGACCCTGAAGGGTTAAGGGTTTATTGATTGATTGATAACTTAGTAATCAGTTCTTAGACTGTCGGGTCATTAAACCAGTCACAGTGTCGTTTCAGTCATATGTTTTGAAAGTGGCTAAAAGAGAAGCGCTATAGGGGCTCGTTAAAGACATCGCTGACGGCCTTCGATATATACCAAGATAAGAACTTGTACAAATTAGTGCTCATGGAACTAAACTCTCAAAAAAACGCAGCATTTTGCAAAACGTGGAGAAATGTAGCAGCTCAACAGCAGAGAGTAGATAGAAAGTCACGGTTAGAACAAAACATATCTACAGTGTCCATCCCATGTCCGAACTCTCTAAGGACATTTGTGGCCAAAATATACCTTATTAGTCATCCACTAATTCATAGACATAGACTATATCTCTAACTGAATCTCAAAACTCGATGTAACAAATGAACATCAGAACTTGTGATGGAAAACAACAACAAACTATATCATCAGAACTTGTGATGGAAAACAACAACAAACTATATCATCAGAACTTGTGATGGAAAACAACAACAAACTATATCATCAGTAGATTCCTCTAGCCTGTAGAAAAGACACTGCCTCTTTCTTGGATCCTGAAATGTCAACAATATTCACGTATTGTTTTGTGAAAGAAAAAAATGACGTCATATAAATACCCAATGTTGTCAAAGTTTTTGAAACCTTATAATTATATAATATAAAAAGACAAGTTTGTGTGCCCACTTAAAAATAAAGGAACCACAAATTCAAATTGTATCATGTTTTTCCCCAGAAATTTGCTGAAGACCTGGAGCAGTATGGCCAAAATAATATACCACTGAAGTACAGCATACCGTCGACGTCGACATTTTATGAGCCTCCTACGGCAGTTCCAGTGTAAGCATCTTTATGTGCTCGTATGTGTGTGTGTCTCATGTGTGCTCTTATAAGTGTATAGTTGTGTATGTGTGTGGGCAGTGTGTCACTGTATTTGTATTAAAAAATACACACGATCCTTTCTTAAGCGGAATCGTAATTGACTGGATATTCCTGCTAAATCCAGATCTTGTTGTCGTAATGAAGGTACTCAATGAAAATTTTACCCGAGTCATGCATGCAGCTGAGATTAAATAAAATACCATAGACATACACTTATATGCATATTAATTTTGAACATATGCAAACATTATACTAAAAACACACAAATTACTCACTTTTCTGTAGGTTTTTTTTCTAGTACTGGAGAAGGGTTGTTTTTTCAGCAAGTGCCCACTCTTGTCTATCTATATATCTTTCCTTCCTCTTGTACCCTTTACGTGTGTCCAGGGAGATACAATATTCTTGTTCTCGTTTCTCTGGCAGCTTCAGATAATGTTATTTGGTGTTCGTGTAATGTCTCTTTGATGTTGTCGATCCAGCGTACTCTAGGTCTATCTCTGGATCTTCTTTCTTCTTCTCCTCTTTTCATATTGGAGTGAAAAACTAATGAATCACACGGCATTCTTTCCACATGACCAAACAATTGTATTTGTTGATTTTGTATGTATTGTAGAATTGATACGACACCCAATCTTTCTCTTATGACATCGTTTCTAATTATGTGTCGTCTGGTTATTCCTATGGCTTTTCTCAGACATCTCATCTCTGTTGTAACCAGCTGTCTTTTATGTTTTGTTGTTAAGGACCATGTTTGACACTGGTAGCACAAAGTTGGAATGAAGATACTTTGGATAATATGTTTTTTTTGGTTGTCATTGGTAGCATTTTGTGTTGCAATAAAGGGAATAATTGTCCAATATTTGATTCGCATTACTACAACAAATGTCTATTTCGGTGTCCATCTTGGCATCTGAAGATAATGTTACGAATATGTATTTGAATGTGTTGGTTTGTTTAATGGCTTGATAATCTACTGTTATATTTAGATTGTGTTTTTCTCTTCCTATTGCCATGGTTCCTGTTTTGTTGATGCTTATCTTCATGTTGTTGTTCTTGCACTTGATGTCCATGGATGCTAGATGACATTGAAGCTCAGTTTCTTCATATGCTATTATGGCCTGATCGTCGGCAAAGAGTAGGATCATTAGTATTTTCATTATGCAGCTTCTCCATCGAGACCAGCACCGTGCAGAGGTGATGGGGCTTAGTTCAGCCATCAGGGGCTGGAAACTAAGACTGGTCGGGCAGTCCCACTCGAGCAGGACCATAGTCCTGCCCTAGTAAGCAGAGTGCTGAAGACGGAGGCATCCAGCCAAAAGGCGCACAGATAATCAGGATGCCACGCACAAAACACAATGGAAACATGTCTACATCTATAAATAGTTATGGTGCCTGCCCTGTGGCGGACGTTCAGGCAGGGACGGTGCCGGGCCCTATACCTCGAAAGGGCCCAACCTCAGTTACTGGAAGCCCTTCTCAATTGCCCCGAGGAGCCAGGAGGCAAGGGAATAGAGCTACTGGCCAAACAAACAAACGACCAATAAAAATAATGCACTGGAATGCTGAGGGTGTCAACAGTAAAAGAGATGGATACAGCAAAAAATTGGAACTTGAAAATGTCCTCAGTGAAGAACAAGTTAACATATGCTGTATCCAAGAAACACACCTCAGCAGCGACATAGCCTTCAAAATCAGAGGCTACCAGTGCTACCGATCTGACCGAAAGGACAGGCGAAAGGGTGGAATTCTGACACTTGTTAAAAACAATATCAGCGCATGTCAGCTTGAAGTATATATGGAAGGGGCAGAATACCAGATGCTCCACCTAAAAACAGACAGTGCAGAATTCCATCTCCTGAACTACTACTGCCCAAATGATAAACCATTGGCACTAGACACAATTCCAGACAAAGAGAGACTTATGGTGTGTGGTGACTTCAACAGCCACTCTCAGAGCTGGGGCTACGATCATATCGACAAGAGAGGTGAGGAACTTGAGAGCTGGCAGGATGAAAATAATCTCATCCTTATTAACCAGCCAGCAGATTCGCCAACCTTCTACTCGAGAGCATGGCACACCACCTCTACACCAGACCTAGCATTCCACTCACCAGGCTTGGAATGGAACATCACACGTGTTGTTGGAAAGCAGCTTGGAGGTAGTGACCACAGACCAGTATTTCTGGAAATCCACAATGAATTTACCACGGACAGCAGCACGCTCACTAGGTGGAACTATAAAAGGGCAGACTGGAAAATGTACCAGCATTTAACCAGTGTTCTAGCTAAGGACATGAACTTGGACAAAGACATCAATAGAGCAGTGAGTGAATTTAATAGATGTATACTACATGCTGCTAGTAAAACCATACCCAGGGGGGCACGCAAAAACTACAAACCCTACTGGAATGATGAACTGGAAAAGCTGCAAAATGAGATGGAAACATCTAGACAGCAGGCTGAGAACAGACCTAGCCAAGAACATCACAACAAATATCAGCAAACAAAGGCTAAATTTCAAAGAGCCAAGTTACAAGCCAGATGGAGCAGCTGGAAAGAAAAAACAGAGTCGCTGAACCTAGAAAGAGATACTAGGAAATTATGGAAACTTGTAAAACAACTAAATGATGAAGGTACAGGGAGAAATACCAGGATCACACTTTATAAAGATAGAAACATTTTAACAGGTAAAAATGCAGCTGATTACTTTGCATATTCCTTTGCAGAAGACAATAACGTCAAAGTCAGCCCAGACAAACAACAGGAGGTTCGAGAGAACCAGCATAACATTGGACAAGGTGAACCTATACCTGAAGTCATGGAGGCACCAATCACAATGAGAGAACTGGAGCATGCAATATCCAAATTGAAAATGAAAAAGTCCCCTGGAGCTGATGGAGTGTCCAATGAAATGATTAGAAACCTGGGAAGTGCAGCAAGAGCAAAGCTACTGCAGATCTTTAACACAAGCTGGTCCACAGGTAATGTACCACAGGCGTGGAGAGAAGCAATAATGATACCACTCCTCAAATCAGGAAAAGATGGCAACACAGTCTCCAACTATAGGCCCATCAGCCTCACAAGCTGTCTATGTAAAACAATGGAACGCATTATCAATCTTAGGATGCAGTGGTACCTTGAAAGTGAAAACCTTCTGGTATCACAGCAAGCAGGTTTCAGACAGTGCTGCTCTACTGAAGATCAGGCAACCTACCTCTCTCAAGAGATTGAGGATGCCTTCCAAGAAAAGAAACTGGTACTAGCAGCATGGATAGACCTCAGGAAAGCATTTGATGAGGTCTGGAAAGAAGGGCTCCTAAAGAAATTGCGAAATTGCAGGGTTAGCTCAAGAATGTACAAATGGATAAAAGCATACCTGCATAATAGAAGAGCCAGGGTACAATTAGATGGTCGCAAGAGCAAGAAAGTTCTACTGCGTCATGGAGTCCCCCAGGGAGGAGTCCTGTCACCCACACTTTTCTTGGTTTACATCAATGACCTAGTTGCTGAACTACCACACGGGATCAAAGTGGCAATGTATGCTGACGACCTGGTGATCTGGTGCACGGAAGAACATGCAACAGTGGCCACTAAACAAATACAAAGAGCTATCGAGGCCCTAACCTTATGGGCTAATAGATGGTGCGTCAGCATTAACACAGATAAGTGCAGCACTACACTCTTTACCCTTTCACCAAAACAAAAAGCTGGTCATATCAAGATAGATGGAGAGCTCTTGAAAGAAGACAAACAACCCACATACCTCGGAGTTACTTTTGATGATAAGCTGACATGGAAGCAGCACATAAACAAAGCAACAACAAAAGCCAGGAGGAAGCTAGCTATCCTGAGAAAACTAAGTGGAACCACATGGGGAGCCAGTGGAAATATACTCAGTAAAGTTTACCAGCAAGGCATAAGACCACACCTGGAATACGGTTCAGCTGCGTGGTGTCCTGCATCAAACACCACATTACAAGATCTAGATAAAGTGCAAAACCAGGCACTTAGAATAATGTTGGGAGCAATGAAATCAACACCCATAGCAGAGATGCAGAAAATGGGAAGAATGCAAACACTTGGCGAACGCAGAGACACAAAAGTACTAATTCAAGCAGAAAAGTTTCAGTGTATGCCAAGTCATCCAATGAAGGAAAGATTCCAAAATCTAGCAATGGGACGACTGAAAAGGAGCAGCTTTATCCATCAAGCTAAACGACTCCGTAGACAACTTACAGACCTACCTGAAGTTGACAGCCCCTTAAGGTCTGTACCAGAGCAAACCCCGTGGAGTGAAAGCCATGGAATGCCAATATACATTCAGACCCATGTGAAAGGAATACTAAGCGATGACGAACAGAACAGTGTGCAGCGAATGACAGTCACCCTCAGTTTCTTGGATGAGGAATATCCACAAGATATAAGGGTCAGAGTATACACAGATGGGTCATCACAGAATGCTGTGAGGAATGGAGGTGCAGGTGTATATATAGAATATCCACACAAGCCTAGAGATACAATCAGAACACCGACAAGAAAATTCTGCAATAATTATGATGCAGAAATCCAGGCAATTAGTGTGGCAGCTAAAAAACTGCTGAACTCCAACTCTGACCTACAGCCTGTGGTATTCCTGACAGATGCAAGGTCAGTGCTTCAAGCTCTCCAGTCTGGAAAACTAACAGACTTAAAAAAAAACTACTTAGCGAATTGTCTTACCAGTATAGGGTAACCATGCAGTGGATACCCTCTCACTGTGGAATACCAGGAAATGAAAAAGCAGACCAACTGGCTAAGGAAGGTGCTGCCGAAGACCAACCAGATATACCAATCACCTACCATCAGAAAAAACAGATGATAAAAGTCAATAAGAAAGCCACAAACACCAACACAAGATGACTATCATAATATGAACAGATCAGAACAAGTTATAATTTTACGTCTCAGAACAGGATACAACCGACTCCGCAGTCACATGTATACAAAGTTCAAGATTGGCAACACGGCCATGTGTACATGTGGACAGGCAGCACAGAGTGCCAAACATATACTTCAAGAGTGTTCTGAGCATGAAACGCTGAGGCAGACATATTGGGCAGAGGAAACAACACTGGAATCAAAGCTCTATGGGACACTGTATGAACTACAAAAGACAGTGAGTTTTATTAAGGAGACAGAATTACAGATATAGACATGTTTCAAGTGAACGAAAGAAGAAGAAGAAGAATTATGCAGCTTGGCATTTTTTTTTATGCTATCGATATAAATGATAAACAGAAGTGGTAATAAAACGCACCCTTGCCTAACTCCAGATGCGACTTTGAATGGTTTTGATGTTCCTTTATTCGTTCGAATTACAATCACGCAGTTCTTAACTGCCGTTCCAATTGCCTAGATGGATTATTTCTGTACGAAGTGATCACTCTAGACTAACTTTCTAATATTCTAGATGGACTTCTTTCTGCACACTGTGGCAACACTTGCCTGATTTTCCAATAGTCCGGATGGTGTTTTTTTCTGCCCCCAGTGTCCACTCTTGATTGATGTTCCAGTAATCTGGATGTGGTTTTTTTCCTGCACACAGTGTACACTCTTGATTTACTTTTCAGTAGTATAGATGGGTTTTTTTTCCTGCACACAGTGTCCACTCTTGATTGACTTTCCAGTAGTATAGATGGGTTTTTTTTCCTGCACACAGTGTCCACTCTTGATTGACTTTCCAGTAGTTTAGATGGGTTTTTTTTCCTGCACACAGTGTCCACTCTTGATTGACTTTCCAGTAGTATAGATGGGTTTTTTTTCCTGCACACAGTGTCCACTCATGATTGACTTTTCAGTAGTATAGATGGGTTTGTTTCTGCACACAGTGTCCACTCTAAATTAACTGACTTACTCAAAGGCTTTTCACCACGTTTATAATCAAGAGTATTTCTTCCGACACAAACATTTTCATGTTTCTTCGGTTTTTTTTTCATTTTCACTAGCCACATCATCCTTTTCTTTCTTGTACATCTCATTCTCTTTTTTTCCATACAACCCGTCCTTTTCTCTCTCCTTCACCTCATCCTTTTCTCTCAATCTCATCCTCTTCTCTTATCTATCTCAGGCTCTTTGCTCTCTTCCATTTCATCACCTCATCTCCACCTCATTCTCTTCTCACCCCTCCATCTCGTCCTCTTCTCGTATCACAAAATATCATAAACTAAGACATCGGCAACTATTATATATGTTACAGTTCTCAAGTCATAGTCTATGTTCATGTCTTCAATCCTCTCTTCTTATCTTGCTACTATGATAAATATAATTATCTGATCTATTTGTATAAAGACTACATTGGTCTCCCGAAATTCTGTTATATTCTAAGATTACTGTGGACATGCATTCAGAAACATTGGAAAAGTCTGCATAAAGACGTATTCGTTTCTGTTACTGTGTTAGACAGTTTTCTCGTAATGCATGATAATTTAACGTTTCCTCTTAATGCAGGATAATTTAACGTTTCCTCTTAATGCAGGATAATTTAACATGTTTCTCAGTTATGAAATTACAGGATTGGAAAAGTTTAACGTTGAAGATAATGTTCCATTTTATAGAGGAATTACTTAAAGACAGGTTAAACTATAAAATAATAGGTGGCCATGGAATATTGCCTGGACTCATAGGTAAGCAAAGACTTAGTTGGTAATTCCTCTAGGGCCAAAGACGGCGCATAAGGCGGATGTCAATAGATTTTCATGTCTCTCTTTTCATTGCAATGTGTTTTAGATTTGCAATGTGTTTTATATCTTCATTGCTTCTGATACCGATGGTGAAGCGTTCTCTTGTAATAGTTCTACGTAAGGTTTCTCTTGGTCTTCCTCGTTTTCTCTTGCCCCTTGGTGAACACATCAAAGTTTGGCAGGTAGTCTTTTGGTATACATTCGCAAGCGCCGATGTGATTCTAAGCAAAAACTAGCGACACTTTTATCCCTCCAGCATGGAGTAAGAGGTGACTGAAAGAGTGGGGTTTGACTCCACAGAAAGCTCAATCAACATAGAAATAACACGCACGAAAGGGTTTATTTGCTTACCAAAATGGCTGAAAAGAGAAGAAATCACCTTCTCACTCTGCCACAAAATCAAGCATCAATATCGTAATAGACCTGATGACGGCAAAACACGGTTAGTAACTGAAGTACCAACTCATGGTGATATTCTTAGACTCCCAAAAGTATGCTTACGTAAGATAAAAAGGTGCATGTTAAGAAAGGAATTGGTCAAGTTATTAAACAAGACGGTTGTCCAAAGTATTATAATGCAATAAGCATGTGGAAGTCACAGGCAGCGAAACAGTAGACACGTTGGTGAGAGTTGCTGAGGTTGGTGGCAAAATACTGAGAAGAAATAAATAGAACTAATATACTAAGCGCAACCAGTGATTTGCTACGGAGGGAAGAAAGCGATGCTGGGGGTTAGAATTTACACACACAAGGAACGACAGAAATGGGATGATCAGAAGTCAGGGCTTAAAGTGTGTCTTCTCTGGAAAGATCAGCAGATCATTTAATCAAAATCTGGCAGGGACTTTGAGCCTGCATGATGTTGGATGACCACTAAAACAGAGAATTGTGAATTTAGATGAATTGAACAGAAAATTGTGAATTTAGAGGAATTGAACAGAGAATTGTGAATTTAGATGAATTGATCAGAGAATTGTGAATTTAGATTAATTGAACAGAGAATTGTGCATTTAGATGAATTGAACAGAGAATTGTGAATTTAGATGAATTGAACAGAGAATTGTGAATTTAGATGAATTGAACAGAGAATTGTGAATTTATATGAATTGGATGTTGATTTCTAATGAAGAACAAATAGGAAAGAGGTTATTCAGAAGTCATGCCGAAGTCGGATGTGCCAGGACTATCTAGTAGGCACACATATGGCAAGCAAGCTGTAAGTCAGTGCAACGCATTCCGTTCTTCGGACTTCGTCCTACTCATTGGCAGGATTGTGAGATTGAACAGGACGAAGAGTAGATGAACTAGATAAACAATGTCGGACAATATGTAGTTAAGGACTGGAACACTGTCTTCTGCGTTCGTTCTCAATCTCCTGAAGATTAGCAGTATTTATTCCGAAGTACTGAATGCGTTATGTCATAGTTTACAGCTTGTCAGCGATAGCTATACCTTTCAGTCAGATACGTTCGAATTCAGCAATGCTATTGATTCACTTGGCCCTCTACGAGATGTAACAGATTCCACCTCCAAAACCTCATTAGTCGCGTCTTATAGCGTACATGTCATAAGACACTATAAAGTGTCTTATGTGTACACTGTACACTATAAAGTGTAAAGTGTCATTATTTTTTACACATCTTTCGGGCCCTGACAACACACATGTGTGACTTATGCCTACAGAGGCACACCGAACCAAAGTCAGTCACCCTGCCTTCTGCATCTGCGGAGCAATAACGCAGATAACAGATCACGTATCACAAGATTGTTCCAGGTTCAATGTTCACAGAAACATCTATGTAAATCAAGCTTTGGAGAACATGTAACGACCTAAAACACATCACAGAAGAAGAAGAATACGTGTCTTTTAGTAAGAGACATCTCATTCAACAGTGGATGAAGTCTATTTTGTTGTTATTTCATCATCATTAAGTACCGTCTCCGCATTTAATGTGGACTGAAACGGACCTCCAATATCCTGTCTCGTACTGTGATAGTGCACTCTGCTAGACTGTAACCTGTGCATATTGTGATGTTACTCTTCCACTTCTATCTCTATCTACACCTAATACATTACCGTGAGGTATGGTTTTCAGCAAGGCGCCATTTCGTCTAATATGTCGAAAATATTTTATGCCATTTATTTTGTTTTCATTTATTAGTTCTTTCTTCATAAAAAGTGTTTGCAGTACCCCTCTGTTCGTTTTCTTCTCTTTCCGTGAGGCACTCACTATTCTTTTATATAACTATATATATATATATATATAAAGTATCCTTTCTGACTTCTGTCATGGATATATTTGACCACCACAAATATTAGGAGTCGCAATTTAAGTAAAACTGTCACCAGCATAGATTGAAAACTCAGTTTTTAATCCAATTAGCCTATAATAAAAAGAATAACATGGTCCCTCTTGAAAAAAGTCACCGCACGCTACTGACTCCTTGTTGTTCATAGTCTCGTTGCTCTACTGAACACCATTTGTTTTGTATTTTTAAAATGATCACTATTTTTCATGTTTTTGATTATTAATAATCTATTCCCCCTAATTATTGGATAAATCTACTTTTTTGTAGATACTTTTCTCAACTGACATCATTGATGAGCTTGAGGAATTTCATTGGGCGTTACAGGAGAAGTAACGAGTGTACGAGCGAACCTGGCACAGAACGCGCATTTCATCGAATTTCCAGAAGCGAGTCGCTGCCAGATAATGTCAGAATGCCTGGGCCTTTGTCCTACTTAAGGATGCAAAAACATACGAAAGATCGAACAAAGGAATTAATACACTCTGCGATTATTCAGTCGATGTTTAGGAGCGTGGTCAATGTAATATTTGCATTTCCTTTAATACTTCTCTTGTTTATTGTTACTGTCGTAATTTCATAATATGTTAATTTAGCTAAGTATTAGGCTATAGACTGAGTCGAAGGTTTACAGATTACTGGTTCTTCCAATGCCGTTGTATACTGGGGAAACATGGACATTATATAGGCATTACGTGAGGAAGCTAATCACTTTACACAATTTTTCTCAGATAGATAATGGATATAAATAGGCAAGATAAGAATACGGATAACTCGGTTCTTGAAAGAAATATCTCTAGTAATGATAATATTCTACTGACGAAGATGGATGTGTCGGGCCATTGGCGCAACAAAAAAACGGCATTATAACGCATTTCTATTTTCTGGACTGCCTCCTGTTAAAAATCTAGTATAACTATTGTCCTGCTACACGGGATATAGGAAACGGGTTTGACAATGAACAATGAAGAAGAAGACAAAGATATTGTTCTGATGAGGAAACAAGTTCGGTGGGCAGGTCGTGTAGTAGTTATGTCAGATTTCTGTACACGAAATATACTCCTCTATGAGGAGATGAAGAAGAGCAATGTAATCTCAAGGTGGACAAAAGAAGCAATAGAACGTCTCGTTAAAGATCTCAATGAAAGCCTTTGACACGAATCATGACACTTGGGAAGAAGCTGAAAGAAACAGAACACAGATGGTGGCTCTGCAGTAAGAAGAAAAGATGCAAAGTTTTGTGAAAAAAAAAGAAAGAGAAATGCGTCAACTCAGCATTGTAGACTAACTACAAAGTTAAGGGCAGCAACTCAATGTAGACTAACTACAAAGTTAAGGGCAGCAACTCAACAATGGAGACTAGCTAGAAAGTTAAGGGCAGTAACTCAATGGAGACTAGCTATAAAGTTAAGGGCAGCAACTCAATGTAGACTAACTACAAAGTTAAGGGCAGCAACTCAACAATGGAGACTAGCTAGAAAGTTAAGGGCAGTAACTCAATGGAGACTAGCTATAAAGTTAAGGGCAGCAACTCAATGGAGACTAACTACAAAGTTAAGGGCAGCAACAGAATAGAGACTAGCTAGAAAGTTAAGGGCAGCAACTCAATGTAGACTAGCTATAAAGTTAAGGGCAGCAACTCAATGGCGATTAGCTAGAACGTTAAGGGCAGTAACTCAACAATGGATACTAGCTAAAAAGTTAAAGGCAGCAACTCAATGGAGACTAGCTAGAAAGTTAAGGGAGCAACTCAACAGTGGAGACTAGCTAGAAAGTTAAGGGCAGCAACTCAACAGTGGAGACTAGCTAGAAAGTTAAGGGCAGCAACTCAACAGTGGAGACTAGCTAGAAAGTTAAGGGCAGCAACTCAACAGTGGAAACTAGCTAGAAAGTTAAGGGCAGCAACTCAACAGTGGAGACTAGCTAGAAAGTTAAGGGCAGCAACTCAACAATGGAGACTAGCTAGAAAGTTCAGGGCAGCAACTCAATGGAGACTAGCTATAAAGTAACGGACAGGTCACCATAAAAAACGATCATTACATGCCTAAATTCTCCAATGACTTTTGTAGCCAGCATAGGGCTTTATCCCCCAATTACTAACACATAGACAAGAACATAACTCTAACTGAATTACATTACATCAAGTAGATGCAACAAATTATCATCATCATCATGTGACAAAGAAACTCCCTCATCTAAGAAGTAGATATATAGAAACCCTGATTTATGGGCAAACGGTGCAGAAACAGAGCTACATGGCGTTCTAGAGATAAAAAAGACCCAACACCTTGTGAGAGACAAAGAAATGCAGCGGCGTAACAACGGGGATATACTAGGAAAAACACGGTTAAATTAAACACTAGATAGTCTGTTAATTCTTGACAATTGTTGAGTAAACCAAACACTATGAATTATGTGAATTGTTGAGTAAATCACGCAATATGAATTCCTTGAATTATTGACAATTGTTGAGTGGTTAGCAAAGGTGGCTGGGGTGGAATATGAAAAAACCACAACTTTCCTGACATAATTAATTTACAGCATCGTAACAAATGGCCATCATCATCATAATGGACAAACAACATCTCATCGAAACAACGGCATTCCGTGGTGTAGTGGTTAGGGTATTTGCTTTTTGTTCAGGAGGACATGGGTTCAATATAGTGCTCTGATTCCTGTATCCTAATACATTCACTATTCATTTTATGTGTATGTGTATCGTTCACTTCTGCCAGTACTGTTTTAATTGGTTAATTTATCTGCAACTTATATTGTTCATTGATACGCGTAGATTTAGGACATTGTTAATTACATTTAGGAATTGATCATTAGATTTAGGAATTGATCATTGGATTTAGGACATTGATCATTAGATTTTAGACAGTGGTCATTAGAAGTACTATGATAATAAGGAGGGCGTGTAGTATGGCAATATAAGGGCGTGTACTATGCAGTAAGAAGGGCGTGTACTATGCAGTAAGAAGGGCGTGTACTATGCAGTAAGAAGGGTGTGTACTATGGCAGTAAGGAGGGCGTGGACTATGAACATATATTGTTCATTTCTACCGACTGTCAATCCTTATTCCTGGCTCGTATATATTTAGTTCATTTGTCAGCTGTCAAACTTTATAGCTTATATATATATATATATATATATAGTCTGCTGTCAAACCTTAAATGACAATGCATTAATGATGATAATAAAGAAATAATCTTAGCTGTGTGCAGGTAGCGCTTCACAACCCATAACCTCTCTGACAAAAACACATTGAGTACTGAGACAATACTGAGTTATATAATGTGTATTGTCTAAAAGCCATCGTTGTGATTGGATTTTTGCTGTGTCTTGATGTGTTTACAGTGACACCCCTGAGATAATGAAGAAAAATGCATATGATGATGATGATACTCACGATGATCGTAATGATGACATATTTTTGTTTACCCTAAATCTATTTTGTTTAGTCAATTGACGTAGTAAGCGATTTCAATTGTTAAATTTCTTTCCTTTTTATTGTTCTGACAATATTTTATTTTTTCAAATGTCATTTCTAATGACACATGCTTCCTTAATATTTCAGACAAACTTACACAAAATAACAGAGATACTCAACACCGATACTGGGAACGAGGACCTCGAAACAGCTAATGACGAAGTAATAGAATCTAACAGAATATCCCCGACTATGTCTCCGAGCAAGGTTTTCCACACAAAAAATTCACGAGAAGGAAGGTCGAGAGATAAGAGTATCCCGGGGGAGTTGGGAGACGTTTCTAGCAGAGGAGGGAATGTGTGTTCTGGGGAAAAGTATAGAAGCATTTCAAGTGGTAGTAGATATTTGACTCAGAAAACTGTATTCGCAAAGCAAGCTGAAAGAGCACAGGAGAAAAATAAAAAAGAGCAAGATGTCAGACGAAAGTGTGAAGAACTTCTGGATCCGAAACGTGGCTTTAGTTTTCATACAAAAAAGACAACAGTTCCTCAAATTGGTCCGAAGGAAAACTTGACTGATGAAAGTGTTCCTGAAGATGAAGGACAAATTAATCAAGTTGAGGCGAAACTAGTTGGGAATAAGAGGGAGAAATATGTTATTGGAGGAGTGTTTGATGAAAGAAGACATGCGGAGGATATTGAAAAGAACGGAAAGAAGGACAAGGAGACAAGCATTTCTCATAAATTGTCAAGTGGAATAATGAAAGGTCATGTCCTTGTTGACCAGATTAGTCATGTGTTGAAAGATTCCATCGTCAAGTCAGTTAAGAAGGTATGTACGATTTTTAGTTGTTATTTTTTTGTTGAGTCAGTATGTATATTGTTGTGATTTTATGGAGTCAGTGAGCAGTCATTAATGAAAAGATTCACCGGTGAATCATCAAACTAACCCCAATCCAACAGTAAAAACTTAGTAGATGACATGATTACATGGTTAGATTTTGTTGAAATTCCCCAAACATTTCGTCTATACAGATAGTCTGAAAAAATGCCGCACTCAGATCTAATCCTGCCTTGATTCACAAGTAATCTAGGTTCTCTTCCCAGAACTTACACATGAAGCCGCGCTCAGATCAAACCCGGCCTTGATTTTCAAATAATCTAGGTGCGCTACCCAGAACTACACAGAATGTCACGCTCTGGTCAAATCCCTCCTTGATATAAATGTATTCTTAAGTACTGTTATTTAAATAGATAATAACTTGAATAGATAATAACTTGATTAGATAATAACTTGAATAGATAATAACTTGAATAGATAATAACTTGAATAGATAATAACTTGAATATATAATAACTTGAATATATAATAACGTGAATATATAATAACTTGAATAGATAATAACTTGAATAGATAATAACTTGAATAGATAATAACTTGAATATATAATAACTTGAATATATAATAACTTGAATAGATAATAACTTGAATATATAATAACTTGAATATATAATAACTTGAATATATAATAACTTGAATATATAATAACTTGAATATATAATAACTTGAATATACGATGTTTTGGACAAATGCTATTTTGTGCTATTTTGGATGTATGATATTTTGGACATACAATTTTACAATAAAATTACTTGAACATATGATAACGAAAACATGATAGCCCGAATGTATGATAGAACCGAATGTATGATATCCCGAATGTATGATAGCCCTAATGTATGATAACCCGAATGTATGATAGCCCGAATGTATGAGAATGTGAGATAGATCAATGATAAGATGGCATATATGATATTTATGCCTCGTAGTTTGAAACCTTGAAGTGACTATATATTTTTATATCCTGGGATTAGTATTATTAACCCTCTCTAAACACATGTAAGGTTCTCAATGATAACACTTTGTTACTGAATATTGTACGTGCTGTCCTATTAGGGTCAGGTATGTATACTCATCATCATCATCATCAGGTGCCATGCCGGATGGCGTAGGCGGTCATGGCTCTCCACAGCTCTCTGTCCACAGTATTATGTATCAAGATTGTTGTTGTTTGCCTGCTCTTCCAGGTTGTCCAACTGTCTAATATTTTTTCACGTTGTCACCCCCTGTCTCTGTTGCCTTCAATTTTGCCTGTTGTGACTATGTTCTCTAAACCTGCCTGTCTCATGAAGTGGCCAAAAAAAGAAGATTGCCTTTTTCTTATATTATTGATTAAGGTCCGTTTCGCATTTGACTCTTTCAACACTTCTACATTAGTTTTTCTGGCTGTCCATGTTATTCTCAGCATTCTTCTGTAGAACCACATCTCTATTGCCTCTAATTTCCCACTTTCCAGTTTGTTTATTGTCCAAGACTCGCACCCATATGTTAGTATAGGGGTTATATAGCACTGCAGAACTCTCTTTCTCTCCTCTAATGACAAGGTCATATTACACAATATATGTTTACTATATACAAGAAATTGGAAAAATATATTACTTTTTCTATATGCGTAGTATCATTTTCACTATAATGTATTTTTTTTGGAGGCAAAAAAAAATATTTTTAATAAACTGAATACAAAACTAAACTGAAGTGGTATCAATACTGAATATTTCACTTTATAAAACTAACTAAAGTGAAACTAAATAATAAAAAATATAACTTGTCAAAATGCAAACAAACAACATTTATTCACACAATTTTTGAGCAAAAAAAATGATTTCACAAATTTAAATATCAGAAGAATATAATAGAAATATTGTGTCATCTTGGAAGTTTCATGAAACTTAATCTGACATTAAAGGGAAACAACCGTTACAATTGCGAGTTAAAAAAATAACCAATATAGTCCTGTAGACTTGGTGTAATGCACACAAAAAAACCCACAGCGTGTAATGTAACGTTAATATGCAGGTACTATATCCGACGCATCCGTCTTCTACGGATGATATACCATCCCTCTTCTGCATTAAATGTTCGTATCACTTCTTTATTATACTTTGTCTTTGTCTAATGGAATATTAATATCCCTCTTTCACATTTCATTTCTCTTAAAAGAAAAAGAAAACAAAAGAGATTCACGTTGCCAATACATTATTAAGTGTCTATTCTTTACAGTAGTATACTGCTACTGGGAATATGCATTGTTCTGAACAAATGTAATTTTGATTTACTGCAGGCACCATGAAAAAGACTTCATACTTGAGTGGAAATTCGATAATGGGTAATAACTACAGTAAAAAGGCTATCCAATTGTCGAAACGTGGACCCAATGAAGTTGTGCTAATCACTGACAACAAGCATGATAACATACACAAAGCGACGTTTCGACCGCACGGTATTTATCAAGTAGACAATATAGCATACTACGAGTAAGAAGCGGCAATATCTTCGTTTACGCAAATAATGACTGGACAGGAAACATCTGGTGTATGGGTACCACATGGGATGTGTATGGGTACCACATGGGATGTGTATGGGTACCACATGGGATGTGTATGGGTATCACATGGGATGTGTATGGGTACCACATGGGATGTGTATGGGTACCACATGGGATGTGTATGGGTACCACATAAAATGTGTATGGGTACCACATGGGATGTGTATGGGTACCACATGGGATGTGTATGGGTACCACATGGGATGTGTATGGGTACCACATGGGATGTGTATGGGTACCACATGGGATGTGTATGGGTACCACATGGGATGTGTATGGGTATCACATGGGATGTGTATGGGTACCACATGGGATGTGTATGGGTACCACATGGGATGTGTATGGGTACCACATAAAATGTGTATGGGTACCACATGGGATGTGTATGGGTACCACATGGGATGTGTATGGGTACCACATGGGATGCGACAACGCAAGTAGTCATCGAGAGAGTACTATTATCATCGATGCAGATGAGTGTTGACAAATGTTGACCTGTCCCATATTAGACCTCCTTTGTTTCTTCCACTGTTAACTGTATCCTGTAGTATTGATTTTTACAGGGAGTCATGACGTCATACATGCCCAAAATATACATGTGTCAATCATATAAATGGATAACTCCGTTACTATATGTTCTGTCTGCGAGGTATAGACATCTCACCGGCTTCACCCATTTTACAGTGAAATTTAGCATAGTCTCTCATTGGATCGTAATGTCCCAAGTTGTGGATATGTGATATTTTAAAAGTTCTCCTGTAGTTCGGCAAAGCTGACCATGGATATGCTTTGCTAACCTTTTTGCCCCTGAACCATACACATAGGTCAAACTAATGTAATGTACATTAGTATACATTTGTCGATAACGGATAAGTCTAATGATTGGTGGAAATTTGTATTGTTTCATTTTTATCAACATTTACTCTATTTCCATAGACTTTATGGTACATTAAGATGTTAACTATTGCTTCTACTTTGCTGTGATGTGGTTTTAGTTTGAGTAATTGATTCCATGAAATATTTTACATCTGTTTTATTTTCATTCCGCTCCTTACCGACCTCATTAACGATTGCGACAAGATTAAAAATGATTTATAAATATACAAATTGTATACGGTGAATTGTGTTTTCTTCGTAGCAAAGTCTATAGAGCAATGGAAATTGGAGCCGTAGATAAAGTTAGTTCGGTGTTCGTTTCCTAGAGGATTTGATTATTTTTTTTATTTTTTCAATTAAAAAATCTTAGTCCTACACAGATATACATGTGTTTGACGATCTTGAATTATAATTCACGTCTATATATTTTGTTGTTATTTTACAGATCTCCACATCAGAGTGTGGGTCTACGTCGCAGCTGTAGCGACGTTGTCGTGGGGATGTTACTGAATTCTTACAATTGGCAATTTCTGCTATTTAACACGCCCTTGAGTTACATAATGCGTTTTATTTTGATTAATCTATTAAATCTATATTCTATTAATTTGTTGCTCCCCCCCCCCCCCCCCCAGGTAACACCTGGTATTGCTTATAATGATTTATAAATTTAGATATTTGCTCAAACACTGATGTCTAGTAATAATAACAAAGTCTATAACATTTTCAGAAAGTTATGGAACAAGTGGAGAGCTTTGATGAACGAAACATCCCTTTAAAGTATACAATACCTTCCCCGTGTGAAATATACAAGAAACCGGAAGCTATTCCTATGTAAGTATAACCTTGTGTGTATATATGTGCATGTGTCGTCTGGCTGTATGAGAGATAGGTGTAAGACGCGTCTGTGACGGTACGAGATTCACATTTCGGCGCAGTCTTTACTGCAAGTGTATAGAAAACATGCTCGTATATAGAAGTGTAAGGAGAGCTTCATAGAAAGAGAAGAAAAAACAAGAGATTCTAGAAACATTTCGTATGAAGAAAGAATTATTAAAGGAAATAAAAATCAAACAAACAAAAAATATTTGGAGATATTAAAAGAAGACATGGCAACTTGTTGAAGACCTTACTTCAAAGTCGAGGTAGAGTCGAAGGGAGGTGAGCAAGAGGTAGGCAGGAATGTACGTGGGGGAGTAACATCGCGACATTGACAGGTTACAGTCTAGCAGAGTGAACTACCAAGAGAAGAGGCAGTGGATGTTGAATGTCTGTTGCAGCCAACCTTCGCTGCGGAGACGGCACTTAATGATGACGATAGAAACCAATGTGTGCTTGTTTGTTGCTATCCTTATAAATAACTTTTTAGGCGGAACGTCGCTTCTGTGTATTATTTCACGTAAAACTTCTATATAATCTTTTTATATTTGTATCTATAGTAGAGGGGTGGGTTGGGGGGGAGAGGGTGCTGGCGTTGTCTTCCTAACGTAGTTGAAAAGCTATTCGCCTTGTCATGGATCAAGCGGTCATGTGTTCGAATCCAACTCGTGTCATCTTGTTCACAAAGTGAATTTTTTTCGGACATCCCTGTAGATTATACTTAAAGCTACCGAGTTACGAGCTATTAGTAGTACTCTCGACTGGCCGCGTACCGCTTTGCTGAGAGTGACGGAGTACATATGGGAAACAGAGTACAGTAAAGTCAATCTTCTACAACTGTAGAGCCCTTTTTTTGAAAGTTAGACTGCTAACGTAAATGCTACCAAAAATTGTGTATTGATGACTGAAGGTTAAGATTGCTTTTTTTCTTTTTAAATTATCGATCCTCATAAACTAGAGACATGACTCCTGTATTGCTGAGACTCGATAGGGTAGAAATGAATAGCAACACAGCTACCTGCCAAGAATGTCGCAATAGGTAACTAAGTAGGTTTTTGTACGAAATTGGTTATTACTTCCTATATCGAGTCAGATTGACTCAGAGACAATGCCGAAGTCGGAAGTGTCATGCGGAATGTGCAGATATTGAAGCTAATCTGTAAACCATGACACAATGCATTCCGTATTACAGACTACTACTACTACTACTACTACTACTACTACTACTACTACTACTACTACTACTACTAATAATAATAATAATAATAATAATAATAATAATAATAATAGCGGTATATCGCTGAAGGTGATGGCAAGTTTTACAACTGTTTTGTTGCATCTCTCTAGTGTGTTCGGAGAAGACATAAAAGTCCTGCTTTGGCATATAACCTACTGCCACTTTTGAGACATGTAGGCCTATAATCTGAATTAAACGGGTTATTGTGTTTTTGTGTGTGTAGAATGGTAATAACCTGTGGTAATAAAGGTAATAACCCGTGCCTACGAGATTTGATGCCCTTTCTGCGATGGAAACAACTTCGCTGGTGTTCGTGAGCCACGATGGGCGATTTTGAGCGACGGACTCAAATGATGTGGCTTCAATGTTGAGGCTCATTAGGGATACTTTGATAGAGTCCTTGAAACGTTTTTTCTGTCCAACCAATCGTTTTTTCCTAAAAGACTCCAGCCTACATCAGCTGTACAAACAGACTACATCATACTGTTCTGCTGTCTACATCAGCTGTACAAGCAGAGTACACGCTACTGTTCTGTTCCTACATCAGCTGTACAAGCAGACTAAATTTTCTTCTGTTCTTCTGTTGAAGTTTAAGAATGAACAATGGCACTGTTTTTTCGTATGTGCCACTTGAAGATTGAGAAGGAGAATGACTTGAGATGCAGTATCCCCACATCATTATTTCATAGGATGCTACCAACCATCAGTACTACAAGAGAAGCATCTCCAACTCAGAGAGGGTCGGTGTATGTTCCACAATGTTGTATTTAGACATCAACAATGTTGTATTTAGACATCCATATTGTTGTATTTAGATATCCACAATGGTGTATTTAGATATCCACAATGGTGTAAAGGATTTACTTCATTCCCCGTTACTTGAATCTCCAATCACATCAATCTCCAATTACATGAAACTCCAATGACATAAATCTCCATTTACATGAAACTCCAATTACAAGAATCACCAATACATGAAACTCCAATTACAAGAATCACCAATACATGAAACTCCAATTACAAGAATCACCAATACATGAAACTCCAATCACATCAACCTCCATTTACATGAAACTCCAATTATAAGAATCTCCAATCACATCAATGTCCAGTAACAGGACACTCAATTTACATGAATTTCCAATCACATGAATCCACAATTCCATGAAATTCAATGCTCATTAATCCCTAAATGAAATGAATTCCCGATTACATGAATCACCTATGACATGAATCACCTATGACATGAATCACCTATGACATGAATCACCTATGACATGAATCTCCAATCATATGAATTTCAATGCCTATGAAACCCCATTCGAGTGAATCCCCAATCACTTGCATATGTAATGACATGAATCTTCAATTACATGAATCCCGAATCACATTAATCCTCAAGCACATGAATCCCCAATCACATAAATACCACCCACATACGGGTCTGCAATCGTTTGGGGTAATCATTGGCGATTTTCATACGGCTGCTTGCCACAGTTTTCACTACAGTAAGGACGAGTGTGTGTGTGTGTGTGTGTGCGTGTGTGTGTAAGTGTGTCTGTCTGTGTGTATGTGTGCGTTCGTGCGTGCGTGCGTGCGTGTATGTATGTGTGTATGCGTGTGTGTATATATGTATATATGAATGTATATATGTATTTATGTATGTATGTGTGGGCGCGTGTGTGTGCGTGGGTGCGTGTTTGTGTACGTGTATGTATGTATTGGTATCTGTACCTTCACGTATGCGTTGAAATATTTTATTATAGGCATGCACGTACGTATATGTATATATTGTCTATTGTCTTTCCCCTGGTGGTCGTGCCGTTAAGCGTAGGGGTGATTGGAGCTCGAGATTGCATTCTAAGGCCAGATGTGTGGCCTCGGCTGTGTTGTGGCCGTGTCTGTACAGGATGTCCCTGACGTTTTCTATCCATCTTTTCCGTGGTCTTCCTCTGGCTTTGTACACTGATCTCATTTGGTTATATGCCTGTACGGGCAACTTGTCGTGATGCATTCTCATAATGTGGCCAAACCACTTGATCTGCTGCCTTTCTATGTAATCTGTACAAGATATTATACCTATTCTTTCCCTGATATATTTATTTCGCAATCTATCAAGCGTGGTGACCCCGGCAACTTTCCTCAAGCATTTCATCTCACATGTCACTATCTTTCTGTAATGTGAAGATGAGAGAGAACAGGGTTGCCACTGGTAACACAGTGTTGGTAGGAATATACTGTAGATCATTTGTCTCTTAACTTCCATCTCAATTTTGGGGTGAAGAAGAAGTGGTGACAGTTGGTATGTTACTGCATTTGCCTTTTGACATCTCAACTCTATTTCTCTATCAAGGCTTCCATTTTCTATAACAATACTACTGAGATATTTGAACTCTGTTACTTGTTTTACTCCTATATTGTCTATCCGTATGTTTAGTGGACTCGGTGTTCTGCACATTTTCATAGTTTCCGTCTATTGTGTATTGATCTTCATGTTCTATTTTCTACATGTTGCAGATAGTGAGCTAACGTGATTCTGTAGTTGTTCTTCGTTTTCGTAAATGAGGCTCTGATCGTCTGCGAAAAGTAGTTCATTTATTTAAATGTTTAGTTGCTCTGAGTTGTCTTGTTCTGAGTCGGTGATGTTGTCCTCTGTACTTTTTGCCTCTTTTATTATTCCGTCTATGTATATATTGAATACCTAAGGTGAGAGCGCGCAACCTTGAGGCACACCCATTTTTGTATCAAATGCGTCTGTGATACCATCTGATGTTCTTACCACACATTGGCAGTTCTTATACAAAGATCTTATACTTTCTAGCAGTTGTCTTTTGATACAATACATTTCTAGAGTTTCCAATGGCCCGTCTCTGTTGACTCTATCAAACGCCTTCTCTTGATCTATAAATATTGCGTTTAGTTCTTTGTTGTATTCTATCGCTCTCTCACTCATTTGTCTCAGCGTGAACAAGGCGTCTGTGCAGCTAACCCCTCTTCTGTAACCAAATTTAGAGGGGCTCAATTGAGGTTCGACGATGTATATAAATATATATATAATACATCTGCTTATATGTCCGTATTTGTATATCTCGCGCATACACATTTAATCTGTTTACCATATTTTTTCAGTAATCTATCGTATGTACTGAGGCGGCTAGGACTCAAGAGACTTCAGACACATAAGGCAGGAGGATATCGGTATACGAGGTCTTCCAGTGACACTGACTCCGATACAAAAACTGACTCGGCTCCAAGCAAAGAGAGTTTGTCAGTTCCCATTGACCCCAGTATTTTCAAACAACGCTCTTATGTGAAAATAGCTAAGTTCGTTTCAGCACCTAACTTTAGTTACTATGTGCAGGACATGCTCCTGAGCTCGGATGGTTTGATTTCGTCCATATCTGATGATTTTGTCCAGGTAAGGTAACATTTTACTCATACATATTTCAGAGCCCTATCAATCAATCGATCCATCAATCGATCGATCAATCAATCATTCAAACGATACATCATTCACAAATGTTTAGTGAAACTTGTAACAATAATCAAATGTTGCTGATCACTGGAAACACACATCATTTTATCATGTTTGGTAGCATATCCCATTCAGGACCTAACTATCAACCCAGCATTTTGTTGCTCTGGTGATTTTCTAGGCAATATAAATACGTTCAGTAGTTTGCCATTACTTTCTGAACGGTCCTGATGCATAATTGCCTGTAGTCGGGATCGAACTCGGTACCTTGTCCGTTACAGACGCGCTCTATACCACTTCGCCACAGAGCCGGACACAATAACACACACACATCCAATTTTCGACCAAAAGTCCTCTATGAAGAACATTGACAACATAACGTGACAGGTAAGAGCAGCTTCCGGGTTATATCTATATTTAACTCTGCAATGTAGTGCCGTTCTTATCCATTGTTTTTGTTGTGGCTGTACGCGACAAAGGCATTCTGGTTGAGACGTCAATTTTTGGGTATTATTATTTGTGTTTTAGTGATTAACAAAACGTCATTATCTTGTTTCAAGTTTTGCGTGATGAACTTTAGTTTTGTTGCAGTTAGTATACATTATGGAATTTACAAATGTCTATAGTTTATACAACAGTGTTTTTGTAATTTTGCAAGTTTCGTAACCATACTACAATGCTGTATTTATAGTAAAGATCAAAAATATAGTGTATAGATTTATACCCTTCATTGGTTAGCAAAGACGAATGTGCCGGGCCATTGGTGCAAACGCATATAAACGGCGACACGACGCATTTCCATCCTCTAGAGTCCTGCATCCTGCTTGACCATTGTCCTACTGTATGAGAGATCCAGCAAGAGTTTGAGAATGAACGTTGAAGAAGAAGAATATCTTTCATTAGAAGACGACAGAATGAAGACAAGAAGCCCATAAGAGCAATTACTATGCCCAAGATATGGAGGTCTCTATAGTGGTCCACAAGATCAATAACTATGCCCGATGTGTGGATATCACAACTATGGACCACCAGACCAATGACTATGCGTAAAATGTGGATATCACAACTATGGACCACCAGACACATGACTATGTCCAAGGTGTGGTGGTCTCCAGTGTGCTACCCTACAAAAGACTAAATGTAAGATACATGTGGCCCACAAGACTAAATATCACGCGAAAGTAGTCAAGGTCCCACCAACAGGTCCAAGACTAACCCCCCTCTCCCTTTCAAACAGTAAACCCCTAGCAGGTAGGATAACACGTCTATATAGTAAGGCGTTCATCGTATGGAGTGCCACATAGTGTAATCTATACAAGTAAGTTTTACTCTGTCTGTGTAGGGGATTTCTCAAAAATGGCTCAGTTTTTAGGTAAAATACATCGTACTAAAAATGTGAAGGCTAGTGCAACACAGGACAATAAAGAAACAAAATAAAGAGTGTTTGCAATAATTTACATAACACACGCAACATCAAGAAAAAACAGACGAAGTTTCCAATGAAAAGTCTTCATCAGAACAAAAAAATCAACAACAAAGAAAGAATTAAAAGAAATACTTTTACTATTTCTTATTTTCTTGTTGTATATGTCTTCCGCCTTCTTTTTCTCTCGTCTTCTGCTCTTTATTATCTGCTTTTGCTCTTCTCTTACACTATGATATTCATTTTTGTAATGTTCATTTTCTGTTCTGTGTTTTTCGCCTGATGAATACTTTTCAGTCGAATCCTTGTTTGTTTTTGTTAATGTTGTTCTTGTGTTTTCTACTTTGTTGCAATGCTCCTTACTTATTTCTGCCTCCCCCCCCCCCATTCTCAAAACAAAGGCACATCTAAGAGAGAAGCACCCTAGATATGAAATGTGTAGAGGATCATTGTGTTCAAGATATTATACAATCCCTGTATTATTTGCAATAAAAACGTTATATCTTCTAATCTCTTTTTTCAGTCCAACTTGACGAAAGATTCGAAGAGTTTACCAAAGAAAGATATTGAAGGATTTCCGGACAAATCTGACACTGAAAAATCACAGAAAGTTAACCGGCAGTTCCTTAGGAGATCAAAAAGCAAAATATTCCATAAAAAGTACTCCCGTGAAGGACGATCACGGGAGAGACGCATTTTAGCATCCTGGGGGAAACCTCCATGCAGAACGGAAAGTGTATGCGATGGAAGTAAAAAGAAGCAAGGGGCATCTCCTCAGTCAAAAAGTGTGTTCTCAAAACAGGCACAAAGAACGCGCGCGAGAGAAATGAAAGAAGAATTGTTGAGGGAAAAAGAAAAATATAAAGAAAATTTTGATGATGACATGGTATCTAGTCCCTCTAAGAAACAGGAAGTTCATTCTGATGACAGCAAAAAAAATAATTTAGAAAATGAGGGGTATGATATAAAAATGGAATGTATAGGAGATATATCGGTACGTGAAGCTGACAAAATAGAGAAATTTATGGTTGAGGGGAAAGAAAACGAAAGCAAGATGAAACCGGTTAGTGGTACAGGAAAGTCTTCATCGTTCGTGGGTAATGTGATTCAGTTGTTACAGGGCCAGTCTATGGAGTCTGTAAGCACGGTATGTATGGGAGTGCGAGACTCATTTTTATGTTACTCAATTGATCTTTTATAGATAATTAATGTATGTTTGTCACTGAGGCCCTGAAAGAGAACAATCCTGCTAATAATCATCATTCTGATGTCAGATGTGTCAGGCCGAACGGCGCACATAACGCAGCCAATCTGTAAACAAGTACACACCCCATTTCGTTCAGTGGACCATGTAGCGTTCGTGTGGTGGTGTGGCCTGAAATGGGAGTTAACCAATAACGAGAATGTTTACGTTGCAAGGATGTGGTACTTGGCGACTAATGAGGTCTTGGAATGAGCTTATTTGCCCTATCTCATAGAGTATTCGGTGAACCACAACCCAGGCTGAAAATAATTGTGTTCTCTTGACTACATCCTGCTAATCTGCAGGAGTTTAAGAATGAAGGACAAAGATGAAAAACTCGGTCAAATTTGCCGAGAAAATTCGGGAAATAATCTTGGTTGGTCTGTTCCCGTATGTAGATCACTACTACGTTGCTAGACCGCTGTTCTCTCAAGTTTTAGGCGTATTCGATGATTAGGCGTGTACAAAAAAACCGCCGGATACGGATGTGTCGGATCATTGACGCAAATTAAACCGTGACACTACGCATTTCCAGTCTCTACACTACATCCTGCTGGAAATCTAGTATGACCATTGTCCTTTTGCAGGAGAGATCCAACGGGAGCTTGAGAATAAACGATGAAGAATAATAAGAATCCTGAAAATTTGAGATAAAACAGAATGCTAAAAGATTATGTGGTTAAAAGAAAGCTAGAAGGTGATATTGTTTAGAAGAAATCTGGAAGAAGATATGGTTAGAAGAAAGCAAGAAGGTGATATGGTTAGAAAAAAGCAAGAAGGTGATATGGTTTAGAAGAAAGCAAGAAGGTGATATGGTTAGAAGAAAGCAAGAAGGTAATATTGTTTAGAAGAAAGCTGGAAGAAGATATGGTTAGAAGAAAGCAAGAAGGTGATATGGTTAGAAGAAAGCTACAGAATAGTGTCGTTAGTTTATCGACGAAGTTGGCTGCATATCTTCGTTGTCTTTCTCTGAGTACATCATCTGTTGTCATGATAAATTGTTAATCCCTTTGTCCAGGGAAGTCTACTGTCTTCTGAAGGTCTAAGCGGCGGTTCCATATCTTCTGTCTCATGTATTCTCTAGTCTGACACGTCGTCTGTCATATTATATTCAAGGCGTAGGGATCAACCCAGCATTTGTTTTACTGTATTTTATAGGACATATTTTATGTTTAATAGGTTGTAATTAACTGGAAAGTGGGAAATTAGAGGCAACAGAGATGTGGTTCTACAGAAGAATGCTGAAAATACCATTGACTGCTAGAAAAACTTATGTAGAGGTGTTGAAAGAGTCACATGCGAAACGGACCTTAAACAGCAATATAAGAAAAAGGCAATCTTCTTTTTTTGGCTACTTCATGAGACAGGCAGGTTTAGAGAACATAGTCACAACAGGCAAAATTGAAGGCAACAGAGACAGAGGGCGACAACGTGAGAAAATATTAGACAGTTTGACAACCTGGCACGGCAAGGAAACAACAACGACTTTGATACATAATAATGTGGACAGAGAGCTGTGGAGAGCCATGACCGCTTACGCCAGCCGGCATGGCACCTGATGATGATGATGAGGTTGTTATTGCATTTTGAACGGTCTGGATGGATACACAACTGTCTGCTGCTCATGGATTCGGACAATCAATAGAAGAAATGGCTTCAGGTGTCAGGAGGAAATCTATTTTCACGAAAAGCAAACATCGGAAAGGTCAACGATAACTCGACAGCAGAGCCGTAGGTAGCCATTTGTATTCTGAACGGTGAGGATACACAATTGCCTGACGTTCTGAAATGCCCTCTGTACTTCGCCAGCTATCTGTCTTTTCTTTCTTTTCGCTTTATACCCCATTTGTACCTTGCAGCGTCAGGGGTAGTAGAGTTCTCTGAAGATGGCTTTTTGTGTGCTTTATATATGTTTGTTTTCGTTATCTTTTTATTTCTGTAATCCATCGTTTGCAAGGTCTCCCCCTGGCTTTGTATCCATCAAGTCTGTATAGTAATTCTTTTTGAGTGACACTGTCGGATGGTAGTATGGAAGCTTGCGAAAACCACCTAATATGTTGTCTTCTGATGTAATCCAGAATTGGCATGTGTTTGTTATAGTCTTCTGATGTTTTCGTTTCTGATTCTGTCACTTATTGATACTCCGAGGATTCGACGTAGACAAGTCATTTCTGATGTAAAGTTTTCTTTTGAGTTCTGCTGTTAGTGTCCACGTTTGACATTTGTCGCATAGTGATGGTATAATGATCGTTTTATATAGTGCAGATTTGGTGTTAATGCTCACATATTTGATTTTGAAAATAGAAAACATCTGCCACAAAATCCGGTTTGCTATGTTGCATCTATTTTGGATTTCTTTGATGTTTTTCCAATTCGATGAAATGATGCTTCCACAATAAGTGAATTCTTTCACTTATTTAAGCTGTTGATAATCGATTAGAATAGTGATATTTCATTTTGTTTTAGCGATTGACATTACCTCAGTTTGAAATCTTTTTATTTTTTATATTAACATTTTAAAATTATTGTCCAACTTAAAGCTGACAAACCATGAGGTGAGTACAATTCAGGTAACCACGAGAAGTTAATGATCAGGTGGACACAGTTTACAGGTTGAATGATGTCCAATCAGCGAATATCTTTTATAAATGTAATTCTAAAAAAACGTTGTGCTTCTTTGTTTTTTTGAACAGTATACATCTAATAATTATTTACTTAAATATCTAGAAAATTTTGAACGAAATGGAGAGCTATGGAGAAAGGAATATTCCTCTGAGGTTCGTAGTGCCTACAACAATGGAATTCTACCAGTCACAGACACAAGCAGAACCTATGTATGTACGAATACTGTGATCCCATTAGGGTTGCTCATAAATTAAGTCAACAATGTTGTGCAACATTTTTACCCCTCCTCCACTTGTCAACATATGTCAAGAATTCAAGAAACGTCGACTGATAACTATGTCAAATATATTTTTCTACGACACCACATGTTCTGTTTTAATATAACAATCAATACAATCAATCAATCAATCAATGTTCTGTTTCAATATAACAATCAATACAATCAATCAATCAATGTTCTGTTTCAGAATTTTAGAAAAATGTTTCAAATTTATGCAATCTTTGTAAAATCAAATTGTAAAAACAGTATTTTTTAATGTTAGTCTTTGTCAAAATCTTGTTAACATCTGTTATACTTTATCAAAATCTTGTTAGCAATTGTTAAACGTCGTCAAAATCGTGTTAAGAATTGTTTTAGTTTGTCAATTTTTTTTAAACAACTGTTAAACTTTTAAAGATGTGTTTACCCCCCCCCCCCTCTCACCTACCCCAATTTGGCTTACTGTGTAGACAACGCCATACATATATTGTCGTGTTTCTACTGTCTGTTGTTTATCCCAGGATATTAGTACATGTTGGCAGCACTTCCATTAAACATAAGTGGAAGTTTTGATTTTCTTCACAAGACCAGATGTAGTAATATAGAATAAGTAAATATTTGTTACAAATGCCTACAAATACTAAAATAAAGATGGTAAAGATAATTGTAATAAAATGAATAAGGACGAAAACCGTTGACGTTTCGAATTATTATCTTCTTCTGAACGAAGATGTAATAATAAGAAAGCAATTAATGCTGAAAAAATATGAATGTAAAAATATCTGTAAACAACAAATAAATAGTGAATAAACTTGTGTATTACTAACTCCCCCCTCCCCCATGTGTTAGATCTTCTTTGCTTTTTGGTAATTATATACAAATTATATACGTCTGGCTATAGAATTTTCCAGGTCACAGTTTCTCACCTAACATGACCATTTGTTCAGTCGATCCAACTGTAAATTGGCACCTGAGACATGAGTTAGAGAAAGTAAACACAACAAGGAAGGGAACTGACCACCCTACCTAATAGCTGCTATACCTTAGTACATGACAAGATATCTTGATTCCCAATGACAGGCTGCTTTCATGGGGGCCTACTTTACCATAACCGAGCCCAGATTTATTGCCTGGGATTCAATATACGTTTGTTTTACCAGCATGTCTTATATATTCATATTTTGTGTGTTTCTCTCTGCCATAAAACCTAATCGTGTCTTTATTATATGCGCTTATGGGAAGTTGGGTGTTACACATTCTTATAAGATTTGCACACCATTGAATTTACTGTCTCTCTATATCGCCCGTGTTCTATAGAATACCTATTCTATTTCGGATGTTAGATTTTCGTATATATCTATCATAATAGAATACTTCAACGATACACGCATCTACTTACGTATCACACAAACGTATATGGATAGAAATAAAGAGAATATACAGTTGAGGGTTGAAGAAGCATAGGAGTTAAAAGAAAATCACGGGAGGACAATAATATAATAAAAGACCCATAACCCGTTAGGTCGTACGAATGTCACACATCTTCATTAAAAGCCATCCATATACATCTATCCTCAGCCATTCGGAGGAGTGTAAATAAATTATTCCTAGACAATTTTTTGATGTTATAAATCAGGGGCTTTTCTTTTTACACCTTTTCTTCTTCCACAGGGGACCGTTACTTGCAAATAGTTCCAGAGAATCTTGATACATGTCCTCACAAAATAGTTCTAGAAAACCTTGATACATGTCCTAACAAAATAATTCTAGAAAACATTGATACATGTCCTCACAAAATAGTTCTAAAAATCCTTGATACATGTCCTCACAAAATAGTTCTAGAAAACCGTGATACATGTCCTCACAAAATAGTTCTAAAAATCCTTGATACATGTCCTCACAAAATAGTTCTAGAAAACCGTGATACATGTCCTCACAAAATAGTTCTAGAAATCCTTGATACATGTCCTCACAAAATAGTTCTAGAAAACATTGATACATGTCCTCACAAAATAGTTCTAGAAAACCTTGATACATGTCCTCACAAAACAGGTTTGCGTCGTTTCACAATTGCCAGAAGTGTGTCTTGATTTCCTGCGTTTCCTCACTGCTGGACGAATATGTTTATCTTGAGTTATATGAACTAAATTTTTAGCAGACATTATCAAAGACTGGACAGGTCAAGATTGCTCCAGATCTGTGAAGATAGAAATCGTGTGTGGATGCATTCAGTGTGGTGTGCCTACAATCCTGTCTGGTTATATGTTTATGTGTGGATAGATAGATGGATGGATGGATAGATAGATACATGCCCATAGGGAAAGGTAGATGGGTGAATAGACGGATGTATAGATAGATGGATGGATGAATTGATGGATGGATATGGGCGAATAGATGTCTGCATGGCTAGATGGACTGAATGATAGATGGATGTATAAATAGATAGATTGATGGGTTAATTAATGGATAAATGGATGATTTGGTGGGTGAGTACATGAACATAATTATACACCACAAATGTGGTTTGAACAAGTGACTAAGAAACCCATGATTGTGACTCCATCGTTCTATCTACTTAGCTAATATTTTCACAAAGATACATTGCTGATTCAATAATTACCGGATAATATGTTCATTCCAGATACATGTTGCTGATACAATAATTACCGGATAATATGTTTCTTTCAGATATATGTCTCAGGAGACGAAAGATTTGGTCATGACAGCCATTGGATTCGGACAGTCAGAGGAGGTGGAGGATAAGCAAGTGGGTGTGGAGGAGGAGACACATTTGAAAGAGGAGATAACATCACCTACTAGGCAGCAGAGCTTTCAGGAGAAGATACTTACAACTATATCTCGTGTCATAAGTGATGGTCGAAACTCGAGAACATCTCCTCAACGCGCTCCAGAAATATTCTCGCCAAATCAAGTAAGATCAACCACGACCATGTGAAGAATATAGGTTCTGTACACCATCATCAGGTGATATATTCTTTCCAGAACGAGTTCTTCCCTATAGATCTCTTGAATTCTCCGCGGTCTTGAGAACATTATCCTGTCTCTTTTAGTGACATGCCCAGGAATTCTTGAGTGTCTTTTGCCCAACTGCGTCTTGGGCGGCATTTGCCCCTATTGCTTTCTATCATCCCCTCTAGTAACACTCTCTCCATGACGTCGAGTCTCTTAATGTGACCGAAAAAAAACTAGATTAAAAAAAAAATATGATGTTCATAAACCAGCCATCTTGGATTGTTAATTGTTCTTAACACGTCCTTGTCTGTTTTCCTTGCTGTCCATGGTATTCTCAGAGGTCTTATATAGCACTTTAATTCAAGTGTTATTATATTAGCCACTGTTTTATTTAGTGTCCATGCTTCACATCCATATGTCGCTACAGGAAACATATATGCTCGTAGTAAACACAACTTGGTTCTTATGTTAGCATCCTGCCATATTTTCTTTAGCTGTTTTAATTTTAACTGTTCATTACTGTTCTCTTAATCTCAACTGCGCAGTTCCCCGTATTGTTTATATTAGTTCCTAAATAATCAAAATATGTCACTTCTTATAAATTGCAGTTCTCAATATTAATTTTGGGTCTTGAATTTCTTAAGTCAGTTGCCATTATTTTTATCTTTTCATATTTAAGAACAAGTTTTGCCGTTCGCTGAACTTTTGTGTTGACTTAATTATGTTCACTAGGTCGTGTTCGTTTGTTGTTAATAGCACTGTGTCGTCTGCACATCTAATTTCTGGTATCTGTAGCCCTCATATATTTACGGGTCTGAAATCAGGCTTCACTGTTTCTTGTCTCACGTTTCTCATTATATTTTCCACATAGATGTTGAACAAGTATGGAGGCAAGGTACAGCCTTGTCTTACTCCTTTCTTTTATATTGAACCACTCCGATTTTGACCCTCCACTTTTACTATTGTTTCTTAGTCCTTATTGGTTCTGTACGCTGATCCCAAAAAGTGTCACTAAGTTGGGCTCATCTGACTTTTTCTGTGTTTTATTACTGCGTAAATGCAAAACGATTAATTAAGATTTGTATATGCCAAGAGAGAAACTATGCCTAAGATCAGCACACAGAGCCTTATTGAGTGGAAAGACTAGATCATTTAGATGTTTTTGTAATTAATAATGTCATAAAATGAACTTTTAATAAAATAATAATATAAATAATAAAATAACTAAAATAATAGTAAAATAATAATAGAAATAATAATAAAACTGGTACCATATCCTATTTAGAACGTAGCAATCAACCTAGCAATATTTGGCTGTAGTGATGTTCTAGGCATTTGAGAAAGAAAGCAGAAGAAGACGAGTATAGGAATTAATGACATCACACTTCGGGCAAACTGTTAAGCTTTGGCCCTACATCTCAACAGATGTCGATGTGATACTTCGGACAAACCGTTCAGGTGATCTGCCATCTACCTGTTCCTGAACAGATGTCGATGTGCATGCTTGCTGATGGTTTATGTGACTCAATGGTCAAATACATTCCTATGTGGATAGTTTTGAAGTGCCATTCTTTTTCTAAGTTAAGATCTGTGCGGAAATCTGCGTTAGTTCGCCCTTCTGTTATGATATTTTTAGGAACTTTCTATAACATTTAATTTCGATTGTCGATATTTTATTTTTTATTGTAGATGTCATTGCCCACATCTAACAACGATATGTTTCCATTGTAAAAATAGAGCTTCTTAAACAGTTGTAACTAATATAGCTAATATATAGGAAAAATACCAGACTATGAAGTGAATGAAAAATACCAGAATGTAAAGTATTGTCAATGAAAAATACCAGAATGTAAAGTATTGTCATTGAAAGATAAAACAAAATACCACCTTGTCGGATACCACCTCTGACAGGCTAGTTATTATTATAGATTAGCTGTGGCAGAGTCTCGCCGAGAATCGTGAGGAGTTCTGATGACCCTTAAAGAAGACTACCATCTGGAAAGAGCATCTCACCTGAATTCTGTATTTTTGTGTGTACGATGAAGATATTGACTTGAGGTGTCTTTCATAAAGTCTTAGACTCTCAGCGGTGCTTCGAGAAAAGTGCTTCTTTACATTTAAATTATATTTAGTGTCATTGGATGTTCAGACAAAACCAACATTTTTTAGATATTAACCATTTGAGTGCGTAGACCAAACTCTCAATTTCAAAATGCTGTTTTTCATTCAAAGCAAATGATGCAGTTACTCTATTTGAAGATCAAAACAGACCAGGTGTACAATAACGTGCTTTGCTGCCTCGAAGTAGAGCTATGAATAGCAATATTTACCTACCAAGAATTTCGCGTGGCGATTAAGTAGGTTTTGGGTGGGGTTTGCTGTTTCATCCTTATATGGCCAGAGTGACTCAGAATTCATGCTGAAACCGGATGTTTCAAGCCGAAATGGACAGCTATCGTAGCGTAATTGTAAACCATGACAAAATGTACTCCGTTTTGAGGACTACATCCTGCTGATCTACAGGAGTATGAGAACGAACGAACAATAAATCTGAAGTACCTACAACTTAAATTATGACTGTGATTTTCAGCAATGGCATACTATTAGATCATAACAATAATGCGACACACTGGCGTTTGTTTGTAGACTGGGATATTCTCTACAATAAAAAATAACATAAAAACACAACATTCCAAGGTCTTATTAAATGTACAGTTCAGGTGTGAATGTACAGTCCAGGTGTCAATGTACAGTCCAGGTGTCAATGTACAGTCCAGGTGTCAATGTACAGTCCAGGTGTCAATGATTTATCTCTATCTATCTGTTGTGTTTTCCACATATGCCGTCAGGTGTCTTTGGTCATCTTTGTCGCGCTTGCCATGGTCGTCAGGTTGTGGTTCTTAACAATCTCTCTAATTGAATCTTCCCATCTTATTCTTGATCTTTCTCTAGCCGTGTAGCCGTTCTTTATTCTGTTGTACGCATGTATGCTTGGTTGTATTGCTTCGATTCGCATAAGGTGTGCGAAAATTTTGTAAATGTTTTACAATATTCAAAATATCGATTCGCAGGTAAACCATATCCAATCCTATATTTGGCACGTGTGTTGCAGGATCCTGAAGGAAGAGCAAAGAATAGCAACACTGTTTACACTCCATTTATGTAGTGAACGGTGACTAGAGAGGCTATGCTGTTGATTTGGATTTCTCATTCCCATATATGATCATAATTAATCAGAATACCACGCCCAAGTCGGATGTGTCAGGCCGAAAAACGCAATTACTACAGCAAAGCTGTAAGCTTTGACACAAAGCATTCCCTTCTCTGTGCTACAGCCTGCTAATTTGAAGGAGTTTGAGAACGAACGCAGAAAGATAAGAGAAAAAATATAGCCTATTTCTCAATGAAATGAAACAGCCAATTTCATTCCCCAAATCCGTTAATCGCATCTTACGACATTCATGGAAGGTTTCAGTTTCGTTATAGATGGAGAAAGCTAAATATAGGCCATTGTGATTTGATGTGTCATGCTAAAAGGTGCAAATATTCCATCTAAGCTGTAAACCATGAATCAATGCATTTCGTTCTCAGGACTAGATTTTGATAATCTGAAAGAATTTGAGAATGAATGCAGAAGAAGTAGTAATTCAGTTCTCAAATTAATAAGCTTTTATTTTTCTTTTAGAAGAAATCCATCATTTCTCAAACTGTGCCAGAACAAGCTAAGACTGACGATTTGACAAAATCATCCACCAGGAAGACTCTACAGCAGAAGGACACAGTTCTTGAAGATCATGGAGTAGAAATAAACAGTAGAGTCTCACTTGAAGGACTTCAGATAGAGATACAAGAACTAAGAGAAGTTCTGCGTAGGATGTCGGGAAATGATCACAATTTAGACCCGGTACCTAATAAAGAATTGCTTTCTGAGTATCGCCGACCTAGTTCTCCCATTAAAATCAGACCTATCAGTGAAAACGTTGGGTATACGGAACAGACAACGTTGGTGGAAAATGAGAAGAAAGACGACATATTTCGATGGATTGGAAAAAGTCGAGCATCGTTAATTCAGGAAACAGAAGATAGAGAGATTAAAAGTTTGCAAGAAGGTGTGAAAAATGCAGCCATAAATGTAGGGATCTCGATTGTAGACTCTGCGACAGCAAAATTAGTCGGGAGTTCAGTCGACTGGAGTGCTCTAAAAGACAAGGAAAGATTACAAATAGCACAGACAGCTTCGGCAGTTCCAGATGGGGGCGCGGGAACTGGATTGTTTCAGGTATGTACCTTATCTTTCTTTCTGTAGACGCATCTCTCTATCTGTCTATCTATTCTTCCACCGAACTATCAATTTCTTCATATGTACCTAGCTCACTACGAGCCTGCCAGTTTGTCTGTCTGTCCATCTAATTCATTCACCTATCTACTTATCAATTCATCAATGGAATCATCTACATATCTATCCACATGCCTACCTACATATCTGTCATACCTATCTATCTTCTTACCTGCCTGTCGGTCTTTCTACCTATTTTTCACCCATCCATTCATTGAATTACATATTTGTTCATCTATTTATCAATCTATAGAATCACTCAACCATCCATTTGTTCATAGAGCCTCACATATATTTGTTCATACAGCCACGCATCTATATGTTCATAGAGCCACACATCTATGGTTCTTTATTCTTGATTAGAATCTAGCTTCACATCACGAGGGGCATTCTTATAAGTGTTCCGCCCTCGATTTAAGCAGCGTCTCAGTGAGTCCTGGTCAGGTGTTGATTGTGTGATCTTCGGGGTGGTCCAAAAGGTTTACTTTTCCTCCCCTCCACTCTAGATACTACCATTTCTAGCATTCTCTGTATGTGTACGTTCTCAGCCTCATTGACATAATTTTCATCTTGAAATGATATTATTATTGCCGTGATCAAGTCTACACCTTTACCTTACTTGAGGGTAAAGTCAAAAGGAAGCGAGCAAGAGGTCGGCAGAGATACAAGTGGGAGAGTAACATCACACGATGGAAAGGTTACAGTCTAGCAGAATGCACCACCAAGAGATAGGAGATGTTGGAGATCCGTTGTAGCCAACCTTCTTTGCGGGGACGGCACTTGATGATGATGATCAAGTCTGTTTTATTTCTTCTCAGAAATGTGCTGTCTATCGCCGCTGTGCCTACCAATAAGTCGGATCTATCGTTACCTCTGACCCCAGCATGACCAGGGCAGTATATCCATGTAATGCTCTGGACAATTGAGTTGTTCAATAAGTCCCACCATTATTTTCTTAACATGATCATTTCTATCTTGAGCAGCATGCTTTGATAGTCTGTGAGTATTACCGAGTGTGTTGATGTATCAGTCATCAACCAATTAAGTGCTGCTGTAACTCCCTCTATCTCCATCCTTATGCTCGATGTGACAGTAGAATATGCTGAACATTTCTCAACCAACTTCACGCCGTTTCTGTAGGCAACAAAACCCCAACCGCTTTTATTTGTGTTTCTGTTAACGAAGCCATCTGTGTATATAATTATGCCTTGTGGAGTCGAGTGTAGCTGGGCGAGTTCATGCACTGTATCCTGGGCCCTGACGTCCGTCCATTTTCTACGCTTTGTCTAGTTGTTTAATTACTTTAATCAGTAATTTTTTCTAATTGTCTATTCCCACCTATTCACTGCCCTTTCCTATTTCTTCAAATTCACATACTCTTCGCAGTGTGTCTTCAGCCTCTGTCATCCATGATCTGCCACGCTTGATACGTTTTCTCTTTGATTAATCTAGACGTTGGTGTAATGGGTGGTGGTTGTATTCTGTCACTTTAAGGTACGACTTAACTTGTTCTACCTGATGTTGCACTCTAATGCTGGGGAAATCAAGCAGAAATCTCATAGCAGAGATGGGTGTATCCCTAATACCCCCAGTACCGCTCTCATTGCCTCATTTTGGACTTTTTTCGATCTAGCGACTTGTGTCTGTGACAGTGTTAGTAAGCAGAGGCCATAATCTATGACAGATACACCATCACTTGCAGAAGCAGAAATAGTATTCATTGCTTCATGTCGAAGTTCGCCATAACCTTGATACACTGATCCCTCTTTTAGCCTTCTGAATCATATTTGTGACGTGCTTGTTGAACGAGAGACTTCTATCAATGATTATCCCAAGATATTTAATGTCATGTTCTCTGCCAATGAATGAGCCCATGCAACAGACAACTGGAAGTATGTAACTGACCAGATTATTATTTAAGGAGTACCAGACGACCTTTGCTTTCGAGGGATTTATCACAGCGTTGTATGTTCTGCACCATATCGATAATTATCTAGTCCACACTGTCAGCGATATCTGTTATGTTCCTGCCCATGTTGTATAGTATGATATCATCATCGTATGTTAGAACTCTACAATTGCTGAAGGTTTTAATTTGAGCAATTCTCAACGTATACACATTAAACAGTACCGGGGAAAGGAGATTCTTGTGTCAGACCAGGTGTTATTCTTCTGATCTCAGACGTCCAGGATCCACACCTCAGAGCGACTTTTCTACAGATTAGCACATTTGCTATCCAGCGTATGATCCAGGGGTGGATATCGCGTTCCATTAGCATGTCGACATGATGGGTGTAACTAACTCTATTGTACGCAGCTTCTAGGTCTATCGCTGCATCTACAGATTCTTCATTCTTCTGAAAACCTTCATAAACTTCATATGCAAGATCTGCTGCAGTTGTGACTGTCTATTCTGGGTCTGTATGCACCTTGGTTATTTGGGAGATTGCCTTTGATCTTTAGTTCCCTGGCTATACGTCTAGGGACAATTCTTTCCAGAATCTTACCGTACACATTCTGGGGTGTGATGTTTGTTTGTTTTGTTTTTCGTTTTCTCCATTGTAACCATCACGGATATCCGTGCGATTTCCGCCGGGAGCGTGATTACGTTGTGCCACCGTTATGCGCCTTGTAGGCCTAGCACATCCGATTTCGGCATGCCTTGACAATTCGGGTGGGCTACCCTTAGCCTGTGACAGCCTCTATATCTGTCTCCAGGCACGCGTAGTGGTGACTCTTCGCCCAGACGATTTTTGCTATCGTCTGATTCGCACAAGGTGTTCCACTGTCTATGAACCTGCCTCGTGTAATTGGACGTGCTGTGCCTGTGCCCATTGGGTACTGAACCGTTTCTCATCCGTGAGCCTGGTTCCTTAAGGGAAGAACTCAACAGAGGAGTTGGACCCTGGCTCTTTCGCCCTCTTAGCCGAGGTGTCATTCACTGACATTGTGTACCCCTTGTCCAAGTTCGAGTCTCACACCACGCGTTTGAGAGCAAGGCGTTCTCGAGCTGAGCGTCCTTGTCCCAATAGTGCCTGAGTCCATCAGGTACTGAACCCTTTCTCTCTGCAAGTGTACATCCGTTATAGGAAACCTTGACAGTAGAGTTGGGCCAGGACTACCATCGTTGTCCCGTTCTTGCCTAAGCCCATCGGGTACAGAACACTTTCTCTTCGCGAGCATATTTCCGGTTTAGGAAGGCTCGACATAAGAGTTGGGTTAGGTCTTCTTGCTTTACCAAACGCCAATGGATGGGTCTGGGTCTCTGCCTGTAAGGAACACAGGTAACTAGAAGCTCGTCTCGAGCTGACGGAGCTTGTAGTTCCCCTTTCCTAGGGACTTTTCACTTTCTATTTGCAGTTCGCGCTGCCCTCTAGCGCTGTTCTGCCCTTTCATTGTTTCATTGTACTCGGTATGAAATCTATGTGTCTCTCGCCATGCATCTACCTTTACGTGCATTTTACATTGGCCACCCCTCCAATGTTCGGACTGGACTGACTTGCTTCACTGTATGTCGACAGTGTCGCTATTTGTGGTGATGCTGCTGGTGTCGGAGATATTGTCTGTCTCTTGTGCAGTCAAATCTCTTTCCATCTGCTAGCTCCACATTCTCGGACACGATCCCCAAATGATTTGGCCAGAATCAGCTCGAGCTGCTGTATTTCTGTTTCCAGGGTGCACCGCGTGGAGGTACATTTGGGATCTTGGTTATCTGCTAACCCTGGGTCCGCCTAGAGCAATGCGTTCCCTTTGCACCCCTGGGGTGTGATGATGCGATAACCTTTTATGTCCGTATAATTTTTACATGGTAGTGGGTCGGGTATAAGATAGCTATGTAGCCACTCCTCTGGTACTACTCCCGTTTCAGACTCGAATTTTATCGTCTGTCATCGTAGCTAGCATATTCTCCCCAAAGTCCTTCAGTAAACTGTACCTGATTCCATCCGTAACTGGAGCGCCATCGAATGCATTCTTAATAGCCAGTTGCACTTCCTCAACATATACAAGCTGGTCTTCTTTGTCCCTGGTATCCATGACAGATGTCAGAGTACACATCATTTCTTTGTGCTGATCTAAGTCACCCTGATTAGTTTGTTGAAGATATCTATCAAATTTCATCTTCATCTTATCTGATGACAGTGTCTGCCCTGTTTCGTCCCTCACGCTTGTACTGGGTTTCGATTCTGTTCTCCGCTTCATTGACCTATGTAGCTTCCAGAACTTGTGTAATGCTTTGTCCGTCGCGACCTCCTCAGTAAATTCTTTTCAACACATCTTCTTTGCTTCTTCGGCTACTTGTTTACAAACCTCAATTGTCTTCTTCATTGCACTCTGTGCCTCCCGTCTATCACTGAGTGTGATGTGTGCCTGTTTTCTATTGCATTGTCAATGCTTAATCGTTTGTTTTTTGAGTGCCATGTTGCCCCTGTCTCTTTAGTCAAGCATGAATAACAGAATTTACACGAGGGCTGTTGAATATTAAGTCTCACCCACTTGCATTCCCAGGCGTTTTTCCTCCCGTTGCTAAACACTGATTCTTTCATGCGCGCATATCTATGAGGGTAATGAGTATTGCTCATTCTGACTTGCTGCCCTTTCGAGAAAGTTATGGCGCATGGCAAATTGTCGCTTCTATAGAGTTATATCTACACACATGCCTGGTTATATCTACCTCACATGCCTGGTTATATCTACCTCACATGCCTGGTTATATCTACCTCACATGCCTGGTTATATCTACCTCACATGCCTGGTTATATCTACCCAACATGCCTGGTTATATCTACCTCACATGCCTGGTTATATCTACCCCAGATGCCTGGTTATATCTACCCCATAGGTCTGGTTATATCTACCATACATGCCTCGTTATATTTACCCCACATGCCTGGTTATTTCTACCTCACATGCCTGGTTATATCTACCTCACATGCCTGGTTATATCTACCCCACATTCCTGGTTATATCTACTACACATGCCTGGTTATATTTACCTCACATGCCTAGTTATATCTACCACACATACCTGGTTATATCTACCCAACATACCTGGTTATATCTACCTCACATGCCTGGTTATATCTACCCCAGATGCCTGGTTATATCTACCCCATAGGTCTGGTTATATCTACCATACATGCCTCGTTATATTTACCCCACATGCCTGGTTATTTCTACCTCACATGCCTGGTTATATCTACCTCACATGCCTGGTTATATCTACCCCACATTCCTGGTTATATCTACTACACATGCCTGGTTATATTTACCTCACATGCCTAGTTATATCTACCACACATACCTGGTTATATCTACCCAACATACCTGGTTATATCTACCTCACATGCCTGGTTATATCTACCCAACATTCCTGGTTATATCTACTACACATGCCTGGTTATATTTACCTCACATGCCTAGTTATATCTACCTAGCCTATTTAGTTGTATACTTAATTACCTACTTGTCTATCTGTATTACCTTCAGCCTACCTGTCAACCTGCATGACGTTTTGCCTGTCTGATTGCTTGTATTTCTATCTGTCTGTCTGATTGCATGTATTTCTATCTGTCTGTCTGTGTGCATGCATTTCATTCTGCCTGTCTGTTTTAATTGATTTCTTTTTCGAAACAGACCAATCTTAGTTTCGAGCCTCTATTGCCTAGACTAAGCCAAATCTCCACTTCAAGGAGTTGGCCTCATTGGGGCTCGTCTCGTGTGTTGGTTAACAAGATCCTAAACAGACAAAGCTCAATAGAATATCTTCAGATGGACATCCCGGAGATCTTATGAACAGTATGTTCGAAGATGCGGAGAATTTAGTGCTGATATTCTCCCATGCAGTGATCTAGCGATGATCTTGCACTATTGAGTGAAAACCATCAAGATGCACAAACAGGACAACAACTTGAAAAAGTACACAAATTCTCCTATCTAGGAAGCAAATTAACACTCGACGGTGATGTCATGACAGAAATTACAACTAGCATTGCCCTAGTATCAGGTGCATTTAACAGACTAATATCTGGAAGTCAAAGTAAATCAGCACACGCACGAAAATGCGCTTATTTAATTCCTGCGTTATTCCGGTGATACC
Source organism: Meghimatium bilineatum (assembly GCA_034231615.1). Taxonomy (NCBI): domain Eukaryota; kingdom Metazoa; phylum Mollusca; class Gastropoda; order Stylommatophora; family Philomycidae; genus Meghimatium; species Meghimatium bilineatum. The sequence goes on from CM067300.1 coordinate 6,115,000, forward strand.
ATATGGATGTGAGAGCTGGAAAAGTTCTTTATCTTCAGAAAAGAAATTACTGAGTTTCGAGAACAAATGTCTTCGTAGGATAACTAACACCCATTGGAGTGAATTCAAATCCAATGATAAAATCAAAGAAGAGACACATCAAAATTTCATCACATATGTTATCAGAAAACGCCGTTGGTCCTACATCGGGCATGTCCTACGCGCCGACACCAACAGAATACATCACCAATCTCTTGAATGGATACCAACAGGCAAAATAGTAATGGGTAGACCAAAAGAAACACTCAGAATAACAATACGTAGAGAAAGTGCAACAACCAATATTCATAATATTCAAGAACTGCACAGAATAGCTTTGAACAGACAGAATTATACAGATCTGACCTCTGTCTATGTGCTAACTTCAGCGCAAAAGGAAAATGAATGAATGAATGAATGAAATATCTAGCGACTTGTCACTTTATCATTCTTCATGCCTTTGATCTTTCTGGTGGTTGGTAAATGTTTTAGTTGAGTAGCTCGCATGTTTGCATAAAAAGCTCAATAATTTACATTTGTCTAATACATAATATCGAGATATAAATCACGTACGTTTAGACAACACAGAAGTAAATGTACCAATAGGAAGAAAATAGAAATACGTATACCAATAGGAAGAAAATAGAAATACGTATACCAATAGAAAGAAAATAGAAATACGTATACCAATAGGAAGAAATTAGAAATACGTATACCAATAGGAAGAAAATAGAAATACGTATACCAATAGGAAGAAAATAGAAATACGTATACCAATAGGAAGAAAATAGAAATACGTATATCAATAGAAAGAAAATAGAAATACGTATACCAATAGGAAGAAAATAGAAATACGTATACCAATAGGAAGAAAATAGACAGAATAAGAAGGCATTAGAAAGAAATTTATCCAATTGGGGAAAAAAAAACTCACTTAAATTTAGAAAGTAGAAATGAATAAATACAGAATTAAGAAAATAGGCTACTTTACGGGCAGCTGTGGCCACGTTTTAACAAACCAAAGACGTATATTATTTAACGAAACGAAATATCGATAAAGACACATTTCACAGTACATCCAGCGAACCGCCAACTACACACTGAGAGCCCCTTCCCTACCCCCAAGGACATCCAAGATGATGAATGGGGTGTGGGTCTCAGTACGTAATTCGCAGATGGATGCAGACCTATCGACTTTTTAATCTGAGTTCAGCGGAGTCGCGCATCCTGAATGAAGCTACGCATAATATTTAAAAGTTTAATTTCCAGTCACGTCCCCTCGTAAAGAACCGAAAATATAAATATCTACACTTGTAGGGAGAAAATGTCAATATGTATAATTATAGGATGAAAATAGCAATATGTACACTTGTATGAAGAAAATAGAAGTATGTACACTTGTAAAAAGGATGTAAAATCGAAACTATAAACAGCCAAAACAAAAAACTAAATAAAAAATATGTAATATATACATAAAAAATCAAGGCATGAAAAAATAACACAAAAAAACCACACAAAAAACAACAACAGTAAAACAACAGAAATTAACTATAAACAACTACAACTAGAAGAAATCCCACATACACATTGTTAACTATAATAAAATACTACTTCCTCAGAAACTTCTAGACGGAATAGCCAGTTTTAGTAAATCGAACATACCTCTGCTATTTGATCCTGAGACACAAGAGCTGATTGAAATGACACCTTCAGCGCGACCGATGTATGTATATAGATACGGATGTATTTATGGGGATACGTGTTTTGGGATTAGGCAATCTTTGTTCGAACAGCGATCAAAATTCAAATCTGGTTTACCGTGATCCAGGACATATTTGCTTTTCTGAAGATGTGAAAGAGTATTTCCTCTTTAGTTTTAATTTAGTTGAATGTATGAAAAGGTGTAGAGGATTGCCGTCACTGTACTCGGATTATTCTATGTATGTCGATCATCACGCGAAACGACACGACACCAGCAGAATTTATTTTCAATTGAGTGATTTGATCAAGTTAGTTTTAATTTGGTCATTTGCTCATAGCACGTAACTCCGCAGCTCCACTCTAAAATCCCCAGGGAAATCCGAAGAAATACACTTTGCAAACAGGACGTCGGCAATGGGATTCGATCCCGACCTCTTGAGCACAAACCGAACTACTTAGCCAGAATGCCACGGTTTTTCCCAGTTTATAATTCAACTTATAACCAAGAATGTGATTTGATCAAATTAGTTTCAATTTAGTAATTTGATCACATTAGTTTCAATTTAGTAATTTGATCAAATGAGTTTCAATTTAGTAATTTGATCAAATGAGTTTCAATTTAGTAATTTGATTAAATGAGTTTCAATTTAGTAATTTGATCAAGTTATTTTCAATTTTGTCTTGTCTTCTCTTGTCTCGTCCTATCCAGCGTGTCGCTAGACGTCACGGAGGCCACAATTTTCTTTCTATTGTTAACTGTGATGCCGCTGCCATAGTACAACCTTGGTGTTCTAGTATTTTTTCTGATGCTATCTATCCGTATTCGTCTGTGTCTTCACCAATTTCTCTTTTCAGTTGATCTTTTATTGAAGGCTATCGATGGAATGTGATCTGGTTCCATTCTGATTAGGCGTCTGAACCATTTGATCTTTTGTGTGAAACTCAATTTATCTATTGTCTATCCCCAGGTGAATGATTGTTGATCGCATTCACACTTGCCGTTAAGCGTAGGGGTGGTATCTTAAGCTGTCGTTTCAAGGCCAGATGTCGCTGAGGTTGCATTTAGTCCATGTTTGTTCAAGGTTATCTTAATGTTTTCTATCCGTTTTCTTGGTCTACCTTTGGCTTCACGCCCTGATATTCTTGTATTATATGCTCTTATTGGTATTTGGTTTGGCTTCATTCTCATAAGGTGACCGAACCATTATACTTGCTGTCTCTCAATATGTTCCATACATGATATTATACCAACTCTTTTCATAATTTCTTCATTTCTTATTTTATCTAGTTTGGTAACCATTTCCTCAGACACTTCATTTCACATGTGGCGATTTTTCTTTGCTGCGAAGCTGTTAAAGACCATGTTTGACATTGGTAGCACAGTGTTGGTATAAAAATTGTAGATATTATTTGTTTTTTTAATTTCCATCTTGATCTTTGGATGAAGAAGTAATGGTGAAAGTTGGTAAGTCACTGTGTTTGCTTTCTGGCGCCTTGTTTCTATTTCTCTGTCTAGTCTTCCATCTTCAGAAAAAATGCTGCCTAGATATTTAAATTATTTGGCTTGTTTCACTTTGGTGTTATCTATTGTTATATTCATTGGTGCTGAAGACTTGCTAATTTTCATAACGTCTGTTTTTTGTACATTAATTTTCATGTTGTACTTCTGACATGCTAACAACAATGCACTGATGTGCTTTTGCAACGTTTCCTCATCTTTGTATATTAAACTCAATTTATCAATTTATTGCAATTAGATTCAATTTAGTAAGTTAATCAAATTAGTTTCCATTTAGTAATTTGATGAATTCAGGTGTGCTGCTCAATGTGAAAAGTTTTATCGTGTCATCTCTTGATCATCAAAAGTGCCGATAGACACTGTCACCCCAAGATTTATGTAGTTCTGAACATCTAATAAATTTGGAACAATAAAGATTGACTAATTATTCATCGCTTATATAATAGATTAGTAAAGCTCTTTGGGATTCATTAGAAAAGCTAAGTTACATCTAAATAGGGCAAGGATATTACCATTATCAATGTATGACTGTGAAACATGGATACTTAATATTTCACATAGATCATTGACATAGAGAGTTGCTGTCTTCGAAATGAGGTACAAAATGTGGTACAAAATGTTGGTACAAAATGTTGGTACAAAATGTGGTACAAAATGAGGTACAAAATGAGGTACAAAATGTGGTACAAAATGCGGTACAAAATGTGGTACAAAATGTGGTACAAAATGTGGTACAAAATGTGGTACAAAATGGGGTACAAAATGGGGTACAAAATGGGGGTGTCTTGAAATTGTCATGGACAGTGACACAAAACACGAATTAAAAGATGATAAGAACAATAGCAGCGATAAATGGTTGTCTTAAAATCAACATTGTAACAAAATGGCTGTCCTTTTGGCAATATGAAGTGCACAGCTCACTGTAAGTTGCGAATGTGCGCGGGAGAGTAAGTCTCTGGATAGACTCGTGCATGAGATTTAGCAATCTGCGTACTCAGTTGAGTAATGTGACAATAATGTATTTTTGTGGCTGCCCAGGGCACCGTTTCATATGCACAAGCAAGAAATTCTATACAGAGAACGTCGCATATGATAAAATCAGAGAAGAGACACATCAAAATTTCACCACAGATGTTATCAGAGGCATAACAGCATGGACAAAAAAAATGTGAGCAATGATAGTTGGAATGAAAATGCGAGCATGCCTGCATACTCAGCCTCTCGATGAGCATGATTGTGAAAGTTCAGGCGGGATACATTCGGGAACAGTGGCTGGATGCAGTGAAGAACTCCTGTATACGTAAAGTGACTTTTATTTTTGTGCCGGGATATGCGGGAGTCCGGGGTAATAAGAGAGCAGATAGGTTAACCGAACACGCTGCTACTACGGCTGCTGGTGGAGCTATGAATCATGCAGATATTTTGAACGCCCTACGGGAAAACGCACGAGCTGTATAAATGACTGTATAAGTGATAATGACTCTTGTTCCATGACTAGAATAAAGGCATTTGGTTTGAAATGTGGTGTCGCTAGAAAGGAACGGTTTCTTGGGCAAGAAAGAATGATGGTCAATTAACTGCGTACTGGGACCGTCAGTCAATGTGTTATGGCGGCTACACTCAAGGAGAGATCTAAGCACCTATGGACTTGTCCGGAGTGCAGTGACAATGATCTAACGACTAACTAACTAACTATAAAACGACCGCACAAATGATTACCGTTCTCAGGACTACACTGTGCTAGAAATATAGAATGAACGTGTTGCTACAAGAAAGACACAATGCGAGTGCCAAAAAATACAGAAAAAAAAACACTTATTAAATTTGTGTGCTGTTGAGTTTGTTTATTTATTTAGTAACTGGACATTTGACAGTGACAAGAATGCTTACACCCATACCACTTGCTGACTGTTGCATATATTTGTATGGAGATGCTAACTGACTGAGCAAGTACTAATGTCGACTGCAGCAGGAAGATGAATTTGCTGAATGAAGGACTATGATCCTCTTTCTTCTCAAATTGTCCAGAAAAAATCCCTTTACAATATCACTTTTTACACGTGGACGTTGAGGGATTTGAAAGAGCAGACAGACTTTCCAGTGCCAAGTGGCAGCGTTGTGGACCGTGCTGATATTTTGAATGCAATCATGGAGCTGAAACTGCTGGAAGATATGGGGTTCATTTCTTCTGCATATATTACTAGAATGCAGGACCTGGTAGTGAAATATGGTGTTGCAAGAAACGATATCATTTAAAAGAAAAGTTATAAAAATTAAACATAACATGAACAGTCAGTTACAAGATGATGAAGAAAATACTGAATATTGGTTCAATCAACCAACCAGCTAATTAACTAACCAGCCAACCAATAAGCCAGTCAGCTAGCCATCAGCTAACCAGCGAACCAAACAACTAATTAACTGACCCATAAACCCGCTAACAATTCAACCAACCTGTCAACCAGCTACCCAACTAACTAACAAACCAACCATCCAGTCAGTAAGCCAACCAATCAGCCAACTAAGTATTTAACCAATTAACCAGCCTGTCAATGAACCGGTCAAGGAACCAACTAACTAACTAACGAACAAAAGAACCAACGAAATAACAAACCTACCAGCCAGATAGACAGTCAACCAATTGACCAATCAACCAGTGAGTCAGCCAGTCAACCAACCAATCAACCAATCAGCTAGCCAATGAGCCAGCCAGCCAACCAACAAACTAACTTAGTTAAGAGAACTGAATGCGTTGCGTCATCGTTTATGGAGCACGTTTATACCGTGCACACTAGTAAAATTGCCTGATATAGGCGAGGCGTGGATTTGCCACTTATATGCGAGACGTGGATTTGCCTCATATATGCGAAGCGTGGATTTGCCTTATATATTCAAGGCGTGGAATTGCCTCATATATGCGAGGTGTGGATTTGCATCATATATGCGAGGTGTGGATCTGTCTCATATATGCGAGGTGTGAATGTGCCACAAAAATGCGAGGCGTGGATGTGCCATATAAATGCGTGGCGTGGGTTTGCCTCATATATTCGAGGCGTGGATTTTCCTCACATGAACGAGGCATGTATTTAAAACCTAGAAACACATTCCTATCTGGCTATATCAGTGCGTTGATGGAGAGATTCCCCATTTTAAACTTTTATACCATCGATCGTGTGTAAGAAACTTGAGTATTAATTTCGTATTGTTCATTAACATAATGGAATGGTAGGTGTAATGTGGTCAGTATAGTAGTATACGGCAAAGGATTTGATTCTATATGTCATCATCATCATGTAACATATCGTAGGCAGGAAGTAGCAGCAATTGCAACCTTCCAAAACTTCAGACAGTCTTGAGTCAATCTTCATTCTTCTGTGAGTTAGGTGGTCTTTGATATCTTGTGTTCCAATTTTTCATAATGTATCTCTTTTTCGTTGACGTGGCATCATCCCCTCCATTATTATCTTTTCTAGGCTATCATGTCTTTTGATATCGCCAAAATATTGTAATTTTCTAGAAACAGAATTGTTGTTTAGCCAGTTTTCTTTTACTTTTAATTCTCTGAGAAAGTTCCTTTTTGTGATATTTTTGCATGGAATTCTGTAAATTATATATATATATATATATATATATATATATATATATATATATATATATATATATATATATATATATATATATATATATAATCCTCAGAAGTGGATTATATGAAGTGGATTATATAGGAATATTTGGGTATATATATTGCATGGTTTTCTATGGATTTTTTTCTGTAATATTTTGTTTCAAATGCAGCAGTTCTGTTTCTCATCTTATTGGTTACTGTCCAAGATTCACGTCCTTATAATGCAACTGTAAATATGCAAGATCTAAGAATCTAAGTTATTTTTCTTGCAACCCAGCCATATGTCCTTCATGATACAACCCAGCCATATCTTCTTAATTTCCATCACTCCGCTTGCTACAATGTCCAATCACCATCTGACTTCTTCATAACAATTACCGTTTCTGCTTATAAAGATAAAGACGGTATTTGAAACTGGCAACTCATTCTAGTTCTCTGTTATTGGTCGAGATTGAGAACGTGTTAGTGGTTTTATCGCTTGTCATAATCTTGATCTTTCTTCTTCTTCTTCGGTACTTACAAGTATCTTCTAAAGTCTGAGAAACTCAGTCAAACTGAAGTAAGACATCTTCCATTGACTGCGAAACCGTTCTAGTCTTGACTGTGTCTGACTGACGTCAATCTATACGCTACGATACACCGTACATGCCACTGTAATCATTTATCTATCTATCTATATTCCCTCAGCACTGATTACGGTGCATATGACAGAAACCAGAGCTTTCCAGTTTGAGCTACGTGAGCGACTCGGTGTAATTCATGCATGCTCTTGAGACTAATATTAAAACCATCTTTTGATGGTTGTTTTGCGAAGAAACTCTTTCTTGGTCTTCCTCTTTTTCTTTTGTTTGTCATCTTGTGCCTATTTTAATGCTTGTAGTGGTATTATGTTTTCATATTGTACACATACAATGTGACTCACTCTATCTACGTTATTGTACCTATAACGTGTGACGAATATTCATATTGTACTCATGCAATCCAACAAATTCTATCTACGTCATTGTACCTATAACGTGTGACGAATATTCATATTGTACTCATGCAATCCAACAAATTCTATCTACGTCATTGTACCTATAACGTGTGACGAATATTCATATTGTACTCATGCAATGTAACAAATTCTAACTTCCTCATTGTACTCATAAAGTGTGACAAACGTTTACTTTTTCATTTTTAAGGTACATTTCCAGAAATTTGCGGGACAAAGCCTTAGCATTTTTTGGATTGGCGAAGGAGGGAAGTGTTGGGTCAGACTGGATATGTGAATCCTCAAAGTCGCCTTCAGAAGTACCAGAGGAATCATATAATTCGATACACGATAACGGAAATGTTCCGAAAGCTGAGTCTCCGGCTTCAACAGTTGAAACCGAATCAGACTTGGCAAGGATTTGCGTAGTCAAAGGCGTTGTTGAAAGTCATAGAGAGTTGACTTTCTGTTGCCCAGCTTTTCCCCTAGCTTTAACACGAAATTGGAATGTCAGGCGACAGGTCAAGAAAAGTGAGTACACTTCACAGAGGTCTTGTGAAGGTTTCACTATGCAGAGGTCGCGATCTAGGAGCAGAGCTCCGTTACACAAACGAGACCAGATGTGCAGATGTTGTCTGCAATCACATGTTAGGAGTCGAAAAGATGTTTGGGCTAGGGGTGAACTGGAACGATCAGCAAGTTTCAACAAGTCAGGGAGGTACTATACAAAGAAAATGTTCAAGAAACAGATATCGCTTAGAAACATTATAAAAGAGTGTGAGAAAAGCAAAGATTGGAGAATGCACACAAAGAGAGCATTAAACATCGACAAGAACACAGAGGAAAAGAGTGAGCCTCGTTCTTTGGATTACTACTGTGAAATGCCGGCAGATCTTAATATTAGAAACTCAAAGTGCTCTGTGAAAAAGCAGGAGCAAAGGCAGGAGCAGGACCAGGAGCAATATCAGGAGGAAGATCAGGAGCACGTTTCAGAAGGTGGAATGGCCGATTGCCAGTGTAATAAACAGATGAACAGTCAGTCGGATCACCCTCATAGAAACATTCAGGTATCTGACGATACTCACCGTGTATCTAACAACATGGGACTTATTTGTGATAAAAGTTCACGCTGCAGAATTTGGTGTGCGCAAGAATTCTCTGACAGCAGTGCTCAATTTCAGAAGGATCCGAAAGCTCGGGGAGACCATATACATAACAGAGCCAACGATCAAAGTAGAGAACATGAACGCACATTAGAACAACTACAAACAGGTCCTAACAAACACCCCACAAACCTCCCTTCCAAAAAAACAGACAAGATGATGGTTGACCATCTCCACTTGCCCGAATATCCACCGAAGTGTTCAAACCTCGTGTACCTATCCACAGCAAGCTCATACAAAAATTGTAATAATGACATACAACCAATCTATTATTCAAGAAATGGAATAATAAATCAAGAATCTAGAAATTGGGACTTACCACCTTCTAAATGGTACCCTAGTCGCTTTTCAAAGCAATCATTTCTCAACACGCCATCATTGACTGCTGGAAGACCAAACTCCAGATATTTTAACACTAAATACAGCTATCATCATCCCTACTCACTGCCGTCACTCGAGCACTCGTACCACAATAAGATATACCCTAAACCACTTCATAACAGTTGTATACCTTCAACAACAACCTCACTGTACCCAGACACCACATCAGCTTACACACGTTACAAATACACATCGAGTATGCTTCCATCCTGGAGATGCTAAATATGTCCAAGAAAACGATTAAATGAAAAACAAAATTCTGCAGCAAATAATCTTCACTTTTAAACCTTGAAATAAATTGATTATAAATGAATCAAGATCAGATCAGGAAATTAGGAAAGAATACCAGTAAAGTATGACAGAATACCAGGAAAATATGACAGAATACAAAGAATAGCAAAAAATAAATACGATGATCAAAGGATTAGAGATTATGTTTTGTTTTAATGTTTGATTTACTAGTAATATACTACCACGACTACTATTATCAATAACAATATTAATACGATTACCAATACTACTACTACTACTACTACTGCTACTACTACTACTACTACTACTACCACTACTACTTCTACTACCACAACTACTACCACCACTACTACTACTACTACTACTACTACTACTACTAATGTTAACAATACTAATATTACTACTGCTACTAATACTATTACCACTACTACTACTACTACTACTACTTCTACTCTAATCCATACTATTGTTACTTCTTGTACTACTACTAATACTATTATCAACACTACTACTACTACTACTACTACTACTACTACTACTAATGTTACCAATACTAATATTACTACTGCTTCTAATACTGTAATCAATACTACTTTACGACTAATACTTACACTACAGCCGATAGTATTACCACTACTACTTCTACTACCACTACTACTTCTACTACCACAACTACTACCACTACTACTTCTACTACCACAACTACTACTACTACTACCACTACTACTTCTACTACCACAACTACTACCACTATTACTTCTACTACCACAACTACTACCACTACTACTTCTACTACCACAACTACTACTACTACTACTAATAATAATACTCGTGACCATACTACAATTACTTATTGTTGTCCATCACAAGTTATGATCACCATTTGTTACATTAACTTTTGAAATTCAGTTAGAGTTATGTCCTTGACTATGAGTTCGTAAAAGGCTAATAAAACGTATTTATGCCACAAATGTCCTTGGAAACTGTAGATGGTTTTGGGTCTACCCGTGATTGTCTATCTACTCTCCACTGTTGACCTGCCGCATTTTTTCTCTTGTCACAAAACGTCGCTTCTCATTTTACTGTAAAGCGCCACTTAGCTCTATTTTGTGCAAGTTCTTCCCATGTATTTTGTGCAAGTTCTTCCCATGTATTTTGTGCAAGTTCTTCCCAAGTATTTTGTGCAAGTTCCTCCCATGTATTTTGAGCAAGTTCTTACCATGTATTTTGTGCAAGTTCTTCCCATGTATTTTGTGCAAGTTCTTCCCATGTATTTTGTGCAAGTTCTTCCCATGTAGTTTGTGCAAGTTCTTCCCATATATTTTTTGCAAGTTCTACTCATGTATTTTGTGCAAGATCTTTCCATGTATTTTGTGAAAGTTCTTCCCATGTATTTTGTGGAACTTCTTCCCATGTATTTTGTGCAAGTTCTTCCCATGTATTTTGTGCAAGTTCTTCCCATGTATTTTGTGCAAGTTCTTCCCATGTAGTTTGTGCAAGTTCTTCCCATGTATTTTGTGCAAGTTCTTCCCATGTAGTTTGTGCAAGTTCTTCCCATGTATTTTTTGCAAGTTCTACTCATGTATTTTGTGCAAGATCTTTCCATGTATTTTGTGAAAGTTCTTCCCATGTATTTTGTGGAACTTCTTCCCATGTAGTTTGTGCAAGTTCTTCCCATGTATTTTGTGCAAGTTCTACTCATGTATTTTGTGCAAGATCTTTCCATGTATTTTGTGAAAGTTCTTCCCATGTATTTTGTGGAAGCTCTTCCCATGTATTTTGTGCAAGTTCTTCCCATGTATTTTGTGCAAATTCTTCCCATGTTTTTTGTGCAAATTTGTCCCATGTATTTTGGTCTATTTCAAAGGATCTATTTGAGCTCTTTAACGAGTCCATGTAGTGCCTCTTTCTTCGTTTTTTCTGTCCTCGTGTACCTTTCGGTGTTGAGAGGAGAGTGTGCTGTCTTTTGCTCTTCTATTTGCCTCTTCCGTTGTTATATTTCCGAGTGTCTCTAATAAACTATCTATCCACTTTTAACGAGGGAGTCCAATATGTCGACTGTTTTCGTATCGTTGGTTACGGGTTTCTTGGATAATACTTTACTCTTTCTGTCTGGTTATGTGGCCTAACCATTTGAGTTGTTGTTTCTGAATATATTCTAATGATGACGTGACCCCTAATTGTTTTCTTTGCACTTCATTTCTGATTTTGTCTCTCAAGCTAACTCCAGTCATACGTCTTACACATTTCATTGCAGTGGTTATCTTATGAATTGTTCTAGAACCCAATGTCCATGTTTGACACTGATAACACAACGCTGATAGAAAAAAATGGTGTTGAATAGCGCTTTCTTGGAGAAGAATGAACATTTTATACGGGGAACTCCCACAAGTGTGGTCTGCTAGCCATTCAGTCAGCCATCTAAAAGTATATAAACTCATTGTCCCAGTCAATAGTTGGCTGTGAGTTCTTCTTGTATTTCCAGGAGGTGTGTCATCACTGGGTAGATTACAAACCAACAAACAACAACTAACTTACAGTCTGAAGATTTGTTCATCTGAAGGTTTGAAGTACTGAAAGATTGATGGTCTGAAGGAATGATGTTGAAGGTTTGAAAGTCTAATGGATTGATAGTTTGAAGATCTAGTTGTCTGAAAGTTTGAAGATCTGAAACGTTGATGCTCTGAAGGTTTGAAAGTTTGAAAATCTAAACGTATGAATGTCTGCGAATTGAAGAATTGACAGTTTAATGGTATGAAGGTTAGAAGATCTAAAGGTTTTAAGATCTGATGAATTGATGGTCCTGTGAAAGAGTTGGGTATGCATATTCCAGCCAGAGGAGAGAACCATTCACAAGCTGGGGGCTTAACAGTAAATAGTGAGAACCCTTCACCGACATCGAGAGATTGTCGGTGTGAAAGGTCACGATGCATTGCCTGGCAAGCCCATAATGGCTCATGTGTAAATATTGTCGCTCCTCCTGCATCGGGCTAGAATAACCATTACAGATGAGGCGACGCACAATTTCAAAGATAGACTGGCATTACAAGAAATGTTGTTCTTCAGACCCTGTCGTGACAACAAGCGAGCAGGTAGACAGCAAGACAAATTAATAATGTGCAAACGTGTGTTTATTTAAGGAAGTGTCACACCATTGTGCAGGATGTACATATGGGAGCAGGTGAAGACACATGAGAGCATGTGAGAGGTATAAGCATTTTGATTGGACTGAATCTTTTAGGATGTCCACAGAAAGTATACATATGCAACGTGTGCTTGTTTAATGATTATCACACGTTTGTGTAGAATATACATATGGACGAGGGTGAGGACAGATGGAGCATGTGAGATGATTAAATATTTTGATTGGTCGGGAGTTTTTCGCGACACTGGAGAGAACTTGGAAGTTGTAGAATTAGTGATCGGGCAGAGGATGCGAAATCTGGACTGCAACCTGACAGATTGGAAGTGTCGGCTTAAGCCGAATAACGTAGTAAAGGGAAATAATTCCGCATACCTATATTTGAATTAGAAGTGTCAGTAGAAGTGGTTATAACCGTTTGTTTTAGAAAGGAGTTATTAGAGTGATAGCTGAAATAACTCTAAGCTATTAGAGTGATAGCTGAAATAACTCTAAGTTGGTACTCGGCGGAAGTTCTCCAAGTAAGACATAATTCTCCTTGGATTGCGGATAATCGGAACAGACAGCTTCCAGGAGTTGAACCGACATTGGGAACCTAAAATTCCAGGACGACAAAATAGTAACTCACAATTGCGGGACTTGTACTTAGAAATTCTGTATCCTCTACAGGCAGATGGGTTCCAACGATTGACATTACGATCGCCACACGGACTTTCAGAATATCAGGAAATGTGTGAAATGCTAGTGAATCAGGAAATGTGTGAAATGCTAGAGAATCAGGAAACGTGTGATATGCTTAATATGTTGTACATTCAGTTATATATGTTATATCCCTGGACGATGTAACCTTGATGTTGTAAACCAGGACCTTGTAAATAAATAAACTGGTAATATACATTGAAAGAATCTGGTGTCTCGCTGATATTTGACTACTGGTATTTGTACATATGCAACTAATGTACCCTTACACTCTCATACTGTCACAATCTGAAGGTCTAAAGAATGTATGGTCTAAAGGTTTGAATGTCTGAAGGATTGATGGTCTAAAGGTTTAAATGTCTGAAAGATTGATGGTCTAAAGGTTTAAATGTCTGAAAGATTGATGGTCGGAAGCCTTAAAGATCAATACATTTGTAGGTCTGAAGGATTGATGGTCTAAAGATATGACAGTTTGAAGGTTTCAAGGTCTGTAGAATTGACGTTCCCATTACACAAGACAAGTTTACTGGCTGCGGGGCTGCGGAACACCTGGTGCGAGATAGACGTCAAAGATGAATTTTAGCGGCATATAGTCAACACACACTCGCAGCATTGGCAACAGATAGGAAGACTGTCACAGGCTAGGGACACTCGCTCGAATCAACGACACGCCGAAGATGGATGTGTCGGACCACTGGTGAAATTAACACGACGGCATAACGCAATTTCTCTGGACTACGTCCTGCGGAAATCTAGCAAAACATTAACCCACAACAAGAGAGATCCATTGGTAGTTTGAGAATGAAGAAGAAGAAGACGGTTTAGAGGTTTGAAGGTCTGAAGGATTGATGTTCTGAAGGGTTGAATACTTTGGTAGTCTGAATGTTTGAAGGTCTGAAGGATTGATGTTCTGAAGGTCTGAAGGTCTAATAAACAATCCACCATATATACTACAAGCACGCACTATTAAATCTAACACTTAGTTAATGACATGCCAATATAGTGAAGTTTTCCATTATGTGGAAGCAACAACAGAAAATCTCAGTTGTACAATTATGTATCCCCGTTGTGTTTCCGGTCCCAAAAAGCGAAGGGGAGCGATACTGTTATCTGCCATGTATGTAGTAAGATGCGACTTAAGATGTATGATGGGGATGTAATTCCCTGCCTCACCCCAAAGAATGTCAAAGTTAATATAATACCATGCTGATTCGGATGTGTCAGACTCGAAGACCAGATATTGCAGCTAAGCTGTAAACCATACCATAAAGCATTCTGTTTCCTGAACTAGCCTGCTAGTTTACTAGAGTTTGAGAATGAACACAGCATAAGAAAGATTTCGAGGGAGAGTAGATGGCTACCACCCTCATATAGCGGAGCCACTAAAATATGAGATCGCTAACGTCTCACACCCCTACAGCGTTAATAAATGCTATGGGTTAACTTTACTTTACTTTAATCCAGAGATGGGAAATTTGTTGTGTCGTCGTTTTATTGCGCCAATAATCAGACACGTCCGAGTTCGGTGGTAAACAACTAATCTAGATTAATTTAGACATGTAAAGACAGCATATACTGTTTAGAAACTATTTTCAAAGAACAGCCGAGGGTGGAAGGAGAAGACGTCATTTAAGGTCAGAATGCATTGATAAACATCACTGAATGGTCCAGGCATGAATTTTATACATGTATCCGAATGAGTGAGGACAGCGGTATAATGAACACTTTTTATTGCTTATTTCTCCAGTCGTGTACGCCTTAGATCCTGACAGTTGTTATGTATGAGATTAAAACCCCTTTTAAACTGAGGCACGGCCCATTCGTTTCTAACTTTGTCCCTGGGTTGTTATAGCTTTTATGATATTAGTACATTGTTGCGACCTGGTCTCTCTCATCTTCACATTACAGAAAGATAGTGACTTTTGAGATGAAATGCTTGAGGAAAACCGCAGGGGTCACCAGGCTTGATAGATTACGAAATGGATATATGAGAAAGAATGGGTAAAATACCTTGTACAAATTACCTAGAGAGAGAACAGATCAAGTGGTTTGGCCACATTATGAGAAAGCATCACGACAAGTTGCCCGTACAAGCATATAACCAAATGAGATCAGGGAACAAAGCCAGAGGAAGACCACGGAAAAGATGGATAGAAAACGTCAGGGACATCCTGAACAGACGCGGTCGTAGCACAGCCGAGGACACACATCTGGCTCTAGAATGCATAAAAAACTCGAGCTCCAATCACCCCTACTCTTAACGGCAAGAGTGGATCACAAACCACCTGGGGAAAGACAATAGTCATTGTTGTGTAGTAATCTCCAACCCAAATCTATAATACTTGTGTTCTATCTACACATGGTGACGTCGTTTCCATGTAGTCGCGTCTTCAGGCGACAAATGGCCGATCTAGATCAATACACAGTAAATGGCTCCAATTAGAATTCAAGTAACACATGGCAAAGACGAAAGGCAAAGAATTGAACACGTCATATCTGGTTCTGTCAGCAAAAAATGTGAGTTGTGTCGAAATAATTCGTGATGTCGGAAGACATTGGCGTGACACCGATACAGCAGCAGCCTAGGTATAATATAACTTATAGACGGCAGGCGACCGGCAGGAAAGACAATTCTGCAAATGGCCGCCCTGGAGCGGACTTGCAAGGCTCCGTTCCTCAAGGCATGAACAAAAGTGAAGACACTTATCATACATCTGGAGAAAGTCGAATGGCAGAGGAAAAGGTGAGCGTACCTCATTTATCACGTTCTAGATCGTTCCGTGAGACTTCAGGAACTGGCATATACGCAGGTTTTAAGGATATTGATAAATACACGAAACCACTCTTTGAAATCGTACCTATAAGTGGGGGAGATTTTAACATTTCTGAGAATCCAGAAACATTTGATGTCTGGAATAGTTCTCATAATACTTCTTTGTCTGATGCGATTGCCAAATTGGGAATAGATGCTCTGCCTGGGCAAGGAGCTATTAAACGAAATACTATTTCATCAGTATTAGGTGAGTACGGCTATGTTACTGATACCGGAAACAATGTATCCATACACGCTACCTCTGGTGTGGATAAACCAGGTGCCGAGGCTCATGCTTCTAAGCCATCTACAGGCACACGTCAGAAACAGCGAGCAAGGTCTGAACCAGCAGGACCTCGTAAAACATATAAGGTGTTGGAAGACAGCAATTTTGGGGACTCAATAATAGAAAGCATAAAACAGCCAGGTCTTCCAATTATCAGCAAAGATGGCAACCCTCATGACGTGTTCCTACAGCCAATCATATTATTCAATGATTCAGATATCAACAACATTTTTGCAAATTCCTCCGAACATGAGAATAGTTCTACAATATTTGGAGACTTTCCAACAACTTCTGGAAACAAGGTTCATAATTCTGATTCTACAACTAAACCGAAGGGGAAAGGCAAGAAATGGAAACAACGCAATTCAGAGCCGTCAGTTGATACAAAACAGGCTTTACCTATCAATATCGATAACATATTCTCTAAAGTAACAAGTCCGGAGAATCAAGGAGGTGAACCAATCAAAACTGATCAGCATCAGTGCGGAGTTCCTAAAGAAAGTAGTTTCAAGTTTGGCGACTTAAACTCTGATTCACCAAAGACAGGCAAGCCATCAAAGAAATCTGCAGAGGATGCTAGGACTTGTGACACATCTCCTAAATTTAAAAGCAAAAAGAACGTAGAAGAAGAAGAGTCTCCTACTAAACCATCCCCAATAAAGCAAAGAACTTCAGGGGGAGGTGAAGGTTCGCCACAGTCGCCTCGTATATGCAGGACGTCTCCTGATAGAGCCACCGAAAGCGGTTCGCCACAGAAAGACACCTCAGCACCCAAACCTTCGCCGCGTAAGAAGACATGCGAGATAAAGGTCAGTCAACCGTGTCACAGACGACGAACGTATGGGGGATGCTGCAGGACAAATTTTCAAGGGACCTTCTTCAACACCATTGCCCAAGTTAGTAGCACAACGATCTATGTTGAATGTTCTGTCAATGTTCAATGTCTATTTTAATTGTACTGTCAATGTTGAATGTCTAAGTTGATTGTAATGTCAATATTTATTGTTCAATGTCTATCTTGATTGTACTGTTAATATTTATAGTTTAATTTCCATATGGGTTATACCGTCAATGTTTTTGGTCCAAATTCTATGTACTGTAAATATTTAAGGTTCAATTATTTTTATTTCCTGTAATAGTATTTTTTCGCACTAAATTTTTCTTTGTATTTTTTCTCTTTTCGTGAAGTTTTTCTTATTATTCTATGTATCTAAATCTGAAAGGCAACAATTCTGGCTTCTAGTCAGTTGTTCACTCTCCGTGTTTCTGAGCCATACATTAATGCTGAATATGGCTGTTCTTGTTGTACTCCCTTCTTTGCTAGTCTGTCTGCCTTGTCAAAGTATGTTTAGCCAATCCTATTATCGTTTTAACAAGAGAAAAAGCTTACTACATCTGAAATGAGATGTCTAAGGAAAGCAGCAAACAGAACAAGAAGAGATCATGTGAGAAATGAAGAGATTTCAAGAACTGTTTAAACATCTGTGGTCAAATATATTGAAAAACATAGACTGAAACGGTTCGAGCACTTACTGAGAATGAACCTTTGTTGGTCAGTGGCAGGAGCATATAACATGAAAATTGAAACAGAAAGAATACATAGGAAAATGAAGAAGTTGATACTGCATATCAAGTGAACAGACGTGCCGTAACCTAAATAACCGATCGTGATTCAGTCCTGCGACACCTTATATCAAAATCAGAGATTAGATAAATAGATAGAAATTCAGTTTATAAAACTTGTGTTTCACGTCTACCATCATATGTGATTGTGTGTCCAAGATATAAATAAGTACCTTCCTGACAACTGCAATATTTCTACATGCATTTATATGTTCAGTTTTGGCTTTATCACAATTTTGCTGATTACAGATCATATTTTAATTGTATGTGGTTGTTAATAATTACATTTACACAGTTTCTAATATAATTTATCTCTCAAATCACATTACAGGCAGTTGGCTGTCAACTAAACTGTATTGCTAACAGGAATCAGCTTCTCCATGGATTTCCAGGAATTCAAGGCTTGTACACACCGGACATTGGTTTTGATAGGTACTTTCTTGTTTGATGTAATTATGTATAGTTTTGATTGCACTGGTACCCCGTCTTAGCTTTATGAATGACATTGTCCACATGTTTTGCGAAAGATAGACTTCTATAAAAAGTGATGCCCATATATTTTATTGTTTGCTCCCAGTCAATATTGATGCCCATGAAGGTGGCTGCTGGTACTGTGTCTGTGACTATGTTGTTGTTCAGTGAGAACCAGACGATCTTTGCCGTGGCGGGATTGATGACTGCCTTGTAGTCAGAGCACCAGAGCGACAAATGTTCTAGATTTCTCTGGACACCAACAATCATGTCGTTTCTGCCGTGCTTGTACGTACATCAAGAAATCGTTCGCATATGTTAGTCTCCTGAAGCTGCTCTGTTTTGTATGTGTAGACCTTAAAGAGTACCGGTGATAGTGGCGACCCCTGTGGCAATCCCGGTGCTATAGTTTTGATCTTTGATGTCCAGGATCCCCATCTCAGAGCAACAGGTCCAAACATTAGCACCATTGTTATCCATCGAATTATCAACGAGTCGATGCTGAGTTCTATCGAAAGCCCGTCTTCTATCGATTATCCTCTCCCGTACAATGCCATAAACATTTTGTAAGGTGATGATACAATAAAAATTGTGGCATCAACAGAGATGCCGCAACGAACCCCTTTTCAGATGATGCAGGCAGTGGTATTATCTGTGTTGGATTATAATTTAGGTTTACTTACACTGTCGCACACAGTTGGATAGATTGGAGAGCGTACAAAAACTTGCCATAAAAGCTGTCATAGAATACACAAGAGATACACCTGTTGTGACCATGAGGTTTCCTCATAGATTCACCGAGTATCAAATCAAGACATAACATAGCTCAGGTTAAAGAATATTTCAATGTCGTCAATAATGATCATCACCTCTTACACTAATCTCTAGACAACATAGAAGGAAGACGTACCAAATGAGGAATGTCTTGGATTGCATAAGCAGAAGAAACCCTACTCAAGAGTTTGTGAGCTGGAGGAAGTGGGAAGGGGTTGTGAATGGGTGAAATTTGGCAAAGAAAGAAAGTTATTGACAACATTTGTGATACAGATGGGAAGAGAGTGCCGCGACTGGGCTGCCAACAGAACACAGGGAATGATGCAGGAAGTCATACTGCAGCACTCGATGCCACACGATGCAATAATTTACACATACAGCTCAGTAACACAAAAACGAAGGTGTGGTTGGGGTTTTGTGGCCTACCAAAATGGCAAGAAATTAGCTGAGAAGTCAGCTGCCTACTCCACTACAACATCGAGTATGAGAATGAAAATAGAAGTGGTGACTGCAGCTTTCACTTGGCTGGAGACACAACCACCAAAAGACTCAGTGATTCTATCGGACTCTCAAAGTATGCTGCGCAAGATCGAAAAGTATATGATCAGAACTAAATTAAAACACTCTTCTATACAACGTGCAGAGCATTACATGGATATACTGTCCAGGTCATGCTAGGGTTAGGGAAAACGAAAGAGCCGTTGTGTTGGCTGGTAAAGCCTTGATGAGCTGCACCGAGGCAAGAGACATGATTCAATTGATTACAGCAGTTACTTAGCTTATACAATTTTAGATGGCTGATGGAACGGCAAGCAGAGCAAATATGGGAATGCCCGTACGAATCCTTTGTACCTCAAATCTCGGCCACGAACTCCTTCTACTGCTACAGATTCCCTGTACAGCAACGACTCCCGTCTACTGCAACGACTCTCTTAAACTGCAACAACTCCCGTCTACTTCTACGACTCCCGTCTTCTGCTATGACTCTCGTCTACTGCAACGATTCCAGTCTTCTGCTATGACTCCCGTCTACTTCTACGACTCCCGTCTACTTCCTTCTGATTTCTTTTTGTATAAATCATCAATACTTCCTTATTATAATATATTCCATGTTACATATGTAGCAAGCACGTTTCTCTAATATTTATGTAGTCCTATTAAGTATGTGAATTACTGAGTCCTGATGGTATGTACATGTCTGAAATATTTATGGTACTGGAGGAATCTACATAACTGTGAAATGTGTATTGTTGATGTTTCACAGGACATCCTTTCCTTAGAGATGCTATGTGATAGCATTAAGAAAACGTGTGACTCAAGATGTGAGGGGAATAGGTGCCGGCTATATACAGACATGGTTAAAATACAGTTTATTGCCGTAAGGATGTATCCGACAGAATCATTTTAAATAAATAATGAAGACTTCCTGATTATGGGTCACGCTCTGGTCTACTCCCTAATTCAGCACACGAAGATGGATGTTAAAGACACGGTACAATCGTGTACGCTCTCTAACAGTTGCACATGTTAGTAGCTGAGCGTTACTGAAGATAAGGAGGACGTCTCGAGTACAGAATCGTCCAACCAGTTTCCAAAATTCATGTTAATTTATGTTGTATATCCTTGGTGATGTGTCGAGTTTCATATTATTTCAAGTGATTTGTGCTTTATATTGATTTTGTATAATATAAATAACCAAATGGTCAGAGGGTGTCCGACAAAGTGGATGGTGCCGCAGTAACCTAATGAACAAATAGTCAAGCAAAATGAGTTAAACAGGTTACTAAAACACTTACCTTGCCTATTAATAAAAATATATTAAAAAAAAATAAAAATATATATATATATATATATATATATAAAAACATACAATAAAACTAAACAGGACAATTCTCCACGTATCGGCTCAAATTGAATCTTTTTCAAGAGACAAACAACAGAAAACAACAAAATAAAAAACAAAATAAATGACTATATTTTTGAAATATAGTTTCATGTGATCTGTATTTGATCAATTTTCCAAGTTTCCTATGATCTGTGTTTGATCAAGGAGACTGCATGGCAGAAATAAGGAAGAGATTGGCAATGGCATATTGCAAATATTGCAAAATAACACGGCTGAAAAATATATGGAAAAACAACAAAATAGAAACGAAAGTGCTAATGTTACGAACTTTTATTTTTCCGGTTGCAACATACGGCTGTGAAACATGGACTCTAAGTAAAACAGCGGCAAAGAGGATCAACGCCTTCGTGCTGAAATGCTACAGAAAGATACTTCGAATATCATGGAAGAATAAAATCAGAAACTCAGATATTATAAACACACTGAATATTCCAGAGTGTTGGTTACTAAACACAATAACAAAAAGAAAACTACGCCTGTTTGGTCATATAAAGAGACATAACTGTTTAGAAAGACAAATAGTGGAGGGAAGAGTACCTGCGAAGAGGAGAAGGGGCAGACCAAGAAGACGATGGACTGACGACATTAAAGATAACATGAATACATCGCTAGAAAATGCAAGCCACATCGCCCAAGACAGAGAGAGGTTCAGAGAGTTCATTGGGAAGACAACGTTCTGGAAGGAATACGTCACATGACAGTAGAAAAGAACAACTGAAAGATCTCCATAAATCTCTATCCTCTACCATCCTAATGAGAATCTTCTCACTCTGTCCAGTCTCTGATATTATCTTCACACTCTGTCCAGTCTCTGATATTATCTTCTCACTCTGTCCAGTCTCTGATATTATCTTCACACTCTGTCCAGTCTTTGATATTATCTTCTCACTCTGTCCAGTCTTTGATATTATCTTCTCACTCTGTCCAGTCTTTGATATTATCTTCTCACTCTGTCCAGTCTTTGATATTATCTTCTCACTCTGTCCAGTCTTTGATATTATCTTCACACTCTGTCCAGTCTTTGATATTATCTTCACACTCTGTCCAGTCTTTGATATTATCTTCACACTCTGTCCAGTCTCTGATATTATCTTCACACTCTGTCCAGTCTCTGATATTATCTTCTCACTCTGTCCAGTCTTTGATATTATCTTCTCACTCTGTCCAGTCTTTGATATTATCTTCTCACTCTGTCCAGTCTTTGATATTATCTTCTCACTCTGTCCAGTCTTTGATATTATCTTCACACTCTGTCCAGTCTTTGATATTATCTTCACACTCTGTCCAGTCTCTGATATTATCTTCACACTCTGTCCAGTCTCTGATATTATCTTCACACTCTGTCCAGTCTTTGATATTATCTTCACACTCTGTCCAGTCTCTGATATTATCTTCACACTCTGTCCAGTCTTTGATATTATCTTCACACTCTGTCCAGTCTTTGATATTATCTTCACACTCTGTCCAGTCTCTGATATTATCTTCACACTCTGTCCAGTCTTTGATATTATCTTCACACTCTGTCCAGTCTCTGATATTATCTTCACACTCTGTCCAGTCTTTGATATTATCTTCACACTCTGTCCAGTCTTTGATATTATCTTCTCACTCTGTCCAGTCTCTGATATTATCTTCTCACTCTGTCCAGTCTCTGATATTATCTTCTCACTCTGTCCAGTCTCTGATATTATCTTCACACTCTGTCCAGTCTTTGATATTATCTTCTCACTCTGTCCAGTCTCTGATATTATCTTCACACTCTGTCCAGTCTTTGATATTATCTTCACACTCTGTCCAGTCTTTGATATTATCTTCTCACTCTGTCCAGTCTTTGATATTATCTTCACACTCTGTCCAGTCTTTGATATTATCTTCACACTCTGTCCAGTCTTTGATATTATCTTCTCACTCTGTCCAGTCTTTGATATTATCTTCTCACTCTGTCCAGTCTTTGATATTATCTTCTCACTCTGTCCAGTCTTTGATATTATCTTCTCACTCTGTCCAGTCTTTGATATTATCTTCTCACTCTGTCCAGTCTTTGATATTATCTTCTCACTCTGTCCAGTCTTTGATATTATCTTCTCACTCTGTCCAGTCTTTGATATTATCTTCACACTCTGTCCAGTCTTTGATATTATCTTCACACTCTGTCCAGTCTTTGATATTATCTTCTCACTCTGTCCAGTCTTTGATATTATCTTCACACTCTGTCCAGTCTTTGATATTATCTTCTCACTCTGTCCAGTCTTTGATATTATCTTCACACTCTGTCCAGTCTTTGATATTATCTTCTCACTCTGTCCAGTCTTTGATATTATCTTCACACTCTGTCCAGTCTTTGATATTATCTTCACACTCTGTCCAGTCTTTGATATTATCTTCTCACTCTGTCCAGTCTTTGATATTATCTTCACACTCTGTCCAGTCTTTGATATTATCTTCTCACTCTGTCCAGTCTTTGATATTATCTTCTCACTCTGTCCAGTCTTTGATATTATCTTCACACTCTGTCCAGTCTTTGATATTATCTTCTCACTCTGTCCAGTCTTTGATATTATCTTCACACTCTGTCCAGTCTTTGATATTATCTTCTCACTCTGTCCAGTCTTTGATATTATCTTCACACTCTGTCCAGTCTTTGATATTATCTTCTCACTCTATCCAGTCCCTGATATTATCTAGCCATGTCTTCTTTAATCTCCTTGTTATGTTCTGTCGCTCTTTCTGCAAGTTGTTTGAGGGTGAAGATTGCATCTGCACAGCTTTTATTTTACCGAAAACCCAAATATTAGTTATTGAGCTGTGGTTCTATATATACACGCATCCTTCTCTCTTGTATATTGCTAAAGATGTTCCCTATGTGGCTTAAGAGTGATATGTCTCTATAATTAGTGCTGTCCCTCTTATTGCCTTTTATTTTCACCGCTATCTTCAACTACTGTGGTGTCTTTTGTATCTTCCTTATCGCATTGAACAATTTGTGTTGCCACCTTATACCTGTTAATGTTAGCATTTTTATTAGTTCTATACGTATTCCTGGTGCTTTGTTATTTGGTGCATGTTTAACTGCGTCCTCAATTTCGGATTTCAGGATGTATGGTTCTAGGTCTTCTTCTATTATATTTATTGTTGTAATCACTTCTCTTTCCTTGAAGTTTAACATTTGATTGAAGTAATTTTTCCATCTTTCCATGATTTCTTGAGGTCTATTTAATTTTGCCGTGTTCATCGTGGATTATTTATGTTGGTTCGTGACTTTTTTGCTTCTTGTGTTTTGTACTTTCTTTTACAACAAAAAGCGTTTTGTCTATCCTTCTTATGCATTTCTCCATATTCTTGCCATGATTTAGTTTTTGCAGATTTGATGATTTTCTTGGTGTTGTTCTTTGCTGTCTTGTATGTTAAGTAATCTTTATGCGTTTTTCTTGTTGCCAATTTCTTGTACTTTTGTTTTTTTTATCTTTCATAGCGTTCTTTACCTCTGGTTCTTTACCTCTGGTTCTTTAAGATGTTATTTTTGGTTTCCTGCATTTATAGTTTGTATATCCGCATATGTCTATTGCTGTTATTATGATGGCATTTAAAAAATATTTCCATTCTTCTTCTATGTGCTGGGTGTTTTCTGGTAAATTTCTGCATTCTTCGTTTACTTCCTGGATATATTTTTTCGCGCATGTTTAGTACTTCCGATTTCTGTATATTTAGTTGACCTTGGTGCTTTGTGCTTTTCTTGTGATTGTTATTTTTGGCTCTGTGTGTTTTAACTGTTATCATTACTGCCTTATGGTCAGTGTCTGCAGACATGTTAGGTATTACTTGTGCGTCTCTCTACCCGATGGGCTCAGGCACAAAAGGGACAACGATTTAGCCCTGGCCCAACTCTACTGTCAGGTTTTCCTACACCGGAAATACACTTGAAGAGAGAAAGGCTTCAGTACCTGATGGGCTCAGGCGCTAATGGGACAAGGACGCTCTTGCTCTCAAACGCATGGTGTGAGACTCGAACTTGGACAAGTGGTACACGATGTCGGTGAACGACACCTCGGCTAAGAGGGCGAAAGAGCCAGGGTCCAACTCCTCTGTTGAGTTCTTCCATTAAGGAACCAGGCTCACGGATGAGAAACGGTTCAGTACCCGATGGGCACAGGCACAGCACGCCCAAATACACGAGGCAAGTTCATAGACAATGGAACACCTCGTGCGAGTCAGACGAGAGCAAAAATCGTCTGGGTGAAGAGTCGCCACTACGCGTGCCTGGAGACAGATATAGAGGCTGTCACAGGCTAAGGGTAGCCCACCCGAATTGTCAAGGCATGCCGAAATCGGATGTGCTAGGCCTACAAGGCGCATAACGGTGGCACAACGTAATCACGCTCCCGGCGGAAATCGCACGGATATCCGTAATGGTTACAATGGAGCGAACGCAAAACAAACAAACAAACTTGTGCGTCTGTTATTTTTCATCTCTTTTACGTTTTGTGATTATAAAGTCTATCTGGCTCTTGCATTCCAAGCTGTTCCCCTTATACCATGTGTACACTTGTGAAGTTTAAAGAAGGTGTTCGTTATAAAGAGGTTGTGCTAGATGCATGTATCTACTAGTTTATAACCGTTGTCGTTAATCTTATTTCTTGTGTCGTCGAGCGTTTCTTTATATTCTCATATCCTTATCTATTTTATAAGGTGTACGTTGAAATCTCCCAAAATATATAGGTCATCTTTATTGTTGCTGTTATTTATCAAACTTTTTTACATTCTTAAAAGATTTCTCTCCTTCGTTTTCGCTGTTTGGTGTGTTACATGAATTATATACATGTTTAAAAATTGTGTTTACATGGTATATTGTAATCATGACCGACATTGATCGTTCATTCTGATTTGTAACTTAACTATATCCTTAGCGATTATCGGATCTACGAAAAGCCCACTCCGTGCTGTGATCTTTAAAGTTGGTCAACTCTACTGTACAGGAACGTGTTATTTTGATATATTTTCTTACATCCCTTGTCTTTAATACTCGTATCTGCTAATCCTAGTATTTTTATATTTCTTCTTTTCATTTCATCGTGTTTATTTTTTAACATATTTAACAAACTAACAAGCATATCCTTAATTGTGATTGATCACATTTATCATTGTTGAGTTTTTTTGTCTATGCTTGTCTACCGATCATTGTCCATTTCTGAACATCTTGTTTTGTTGCTCTTTCAGCACATTTTATCGTCAAGTCGAACATCCTTATGAGATTTGTGAAGATGATGAAGATGTCCAACAGCCGATAACAACAAAGAAAGTGAAAAGATCCAGTCCCGACAGGCATGGAACACCTGCCTTTTATAGCGACAGGAGACATTCAGTTGAGCCCACACGGTCTAGAGAGATGAAAAGATCAGATGCCAAGATCAGGGCTGACTCCGCGCAGTCGCTTCAAAGCAGGCGTATGACGCCACTGTATGACAAGCAGTCGATGCATGCCAGTCGGCAACTGGTTGCACAAAGTGATAGAGATCGCGCGTCAGAAACGCGGCGAGCAGTCGCTCCATCTAACAGGAATGTTTTAGCGAGTCAGTCTTCAGCAACATCTATTGGCGAGAATGTTCTGGAGAGTAGTCAGTCGACTGAACCACCAGAAGGGCACTCGCTTTCACAAAGTAAACATTCACAGAAGCCGGCAAAAATGAGCTACAGAAAAGCTACTCCAGTCACGTCGGAAAAAGAGTCTCGTACTAGAAGCAAAGGTTCTCCCCACGAACCAGATACAGGAGGTACACAGTCGCAGATAACATCTGAAGATGAGTCTAGCACGTCCAAGAAAATGGGAACACCTGAAACAAAACAACAGTCAAGCACAAGAGTGCCCAGAAAGTCATCAGACAAGGCTGCTTCTTCACACTTAGATTTACCGGAAGGCCAAAGTCCTCAATCGCTGTCGAGGTCAGTAAAGAGGTCCCAGAGTGGTAGTAGAGAATCTGTAAGGCACATTTCTGATCAGAGCAAGGGATCCACTGCAGCTTCTGATAGACGGCGAAATGTTATTAAGGATGACCTTGATTCGATGATTCAGTATAAAGCTTCAGATATTTCTAGTGAGACAGAAAAGGTAGGAAGGGGCGGTGAAGATATTTCCCGTTCTGATACACGGTCTGATGGCAGACAGGTGATACCAGGTGAGAAAACTAAGAATACCGGTGAAGGTAAGAGTTCCAGCCAGGCGAGATTGAGAGCGTTGTCACAAGAATCTGTGTCGGAATATCAGCGGAATATCGGCAAGAATAGCAGAGAACCATCTGGGAAATCAAGTCGCGATTATGCAGGTACTCCTAGAAAAGATACCAGGGATGTCAAACAATCAGATCGATCTTCACATGTTTATCCTTCAGGTGCTGCACAAACAGATACCAGGGACTTGGAAACATCCGAAAGAGCTTCGTACGGTCATCCAGGGACTCAGAGAATGGATACGAGAGACACAGAACAAGGAAGACAAGGTTCTTACGATCAGCCTGGGGCGCTTAGAAAAGAAACCAGAGAAATGGGCATACAAGAAAAACCTTCTTACGATCAGCCTGGGTCGCTTAGAAAAGACACAAGAGAAAATGCAATATCCGAAAGAGCTTTCCATGATCACCCAGGGTCTCAAGGAAGAGATTCCAGGGAAATGGCATCATCAGAAAGAAGTTCATACGAGCATCCTGAATCTCAAAGAAGAGGTTCCAGAGAAATGGGGCTATCAGAAAGAAGTTCATACGAGTATCCTGAATCTCGAAAAAGAGATAGCAGAGAAATTAGATCAACAGAAAGAGGTTCATATGATCATCCCGAATCTCAAAGAAGGGAATCCAGAGAAATGGGATTATCAGAAAGAGGTTCATATGATCATCCTGAATCTCAAAGAAGGGAATCCAGAGAAATGGGATTATCAGAAAGAGGTTCATATGATCATCCTGAATCTCAAAGAAGGGAATCCAGAGAAATGGGATTATCAGAAAGAGGTTCATACGCTCATCCTGAATCTCAACGAAGGGAATCCAGAGACATGGGATTATCAGAAAGAGGTTCATATGATCATCCTGAATCTCAAAGAAGAGAATCAAGAGAAATTGGATTATCAGAAAGAGGTTCATACGATCATCCTGAATCTCAAAGAAGAGAATCAAGAGAAATGGGATCAACAGAAAGAGGTTCATATGATCATCCTGAATCTCAAAGAAGGGAATCTAGAGAAATGGGATCAACAGAAAGAGGTTCATATGATCATACAGGAACTTTAAAAAAAGATAGCAGAGATTCAGAACTATCCAGAAGATCTCTGTTGGAGAAGGATTCTCGAAAGTCAACTCCCATACGAGAAGGGGTTTCTCTGTACGACGGGGAAGGGAAAGACGTGCGCTCTGTTGGGGACAATGAGCAGGATTTGGCAATCACATTGAAATGCGATCCTGGATCGAAGTTGAAAAGTCCGTCAAACAATTGCATCCAGCTGTGTGCGTCGATGCAGTCTCCAGGGAACATTGTTGTCCTGAACGTGATTGATTGTAAACATGTGTCTTGCACCAATGAACAACTGGAATCCACAGACAATGAATCAGTGACAACAAAAGGCGAGAAACCAAGTTTAGTTAAAACTGTGCCAAGTTTGCGACAGACAGGAGATTTCGACAGATGCCAACAGATGAATGAGGACTCTAATCTTCCTTATACCAGGGAAAGATGTCCAACTCCGTGCGATTTCGTTTTGATGGGAAGACGTTCTGATATCTGCCAATCACCTTTAAGTGTAAGACAGTGTTGTCATCAATCGGCGTGCGATCTTTCGCCAAGTCGTCAACGGTTATACAACTGCGGAGGAACTACACATGACGTGTCCCTCGGCGGCCGGTACTCTTACCGTCGGGCAAACACTGGCATATCGTGTAGAAATTACGACACACCTAAATTTAAACCTGAACGCTGCAAGACTGGGCAGTTTAGTTCATTCTATAAGCGAGACAGTCGAGGGTATGATGGCTACGATGATGAAGAATGTAACCAATCAAAGTCTTTGGAACAAAGAGACACTAGAATATCCTTGACCAACAATGAGGATTCCATAAATATAAACACGATTGAACGCACAGATGATACTAGTGACTACGATACACAGAATGATACAGTCAGGCATCAGCTTTCTTATATGAGCCACGATGTGGACAAGAATGATACAAATATTTCATTCGAGTCGAACTTCCACCATAAAAGGTTTTTGCATCAAGAATCATCGCTGTCATCTGTAAGTCATGACCATCATGAGATGTGGTACGACAAGAAACGTATAGATCAGGCTACTAGTGTGACATCGTCAGAGAATTCTGAATGTTCCAGTATACGAATGACAGTCAATAGCTGTATGGAGGACGTGGTGAGGAAAACTGGAAATGGTTCGCGTCAATCAAGGGATTCGCAAAACTGTGATGCGTTAAGAGCAACACAGAGTCTCATGGAATCGCCTCGAAGCTTGAAAAAGCAAAATAATGCAGGATTTCGAGGCCGGTCAAGTTCAACACAGTCTACAGATGCTCAAAGGAATGATGATAGTTTGAGTAGAAAGAGCAAAGACGCTTCCATGAGCTTTTCTCATAAAAAGGAACATCCATGTACAGAATCGATCTACGATCCGCGCGTTTTTGTACAGACCAGAGATGGTACAGGCACTATATCTGGCGGAAAACAACGTGCAAGGTATTTGTACCTGAAGAAAGATTGTGGGTGTCCGTGTGATGATGACATCGCGCGATACTTCAGCAGAGAAGACATTTCCACGAGTATGTCAAAACATATACCAACTGAGAGGCTGGACTGCAATGTCAAACTAACAGACGCGGGATCGCGCTCTCAAATGACACCTGGAAGTGACATCAGAGTATCAAGCGAACATGAAGATGAGTGCGGGGAAATAACTTCAATAAAGTCTATCACAGACAGACCCCATATCAACAAGGATAAGACAACCAAGACATCTCAGTCTGAACGGCTATCATTCAGGTCATCTTCCTTTAGATACGATACAGGTAGGAAGAAAAAATCGTCTAGAGATACATCAACAAGTTGGAACGATAAACCACAATTTAGCTTACAATCGTATCCATTACAGGTGAAACATATCACATGTCCAGATCAAATTATTAAAAATATATCGTCCAGGTCGTTGCAAAGTCCGGTTTCCAAGGAAAGTCCAATAAATGAGGTAGTGTCAGCTCTCCAAGAACCTCAGGTTACAAGACGTTTAAGTAAGGGAGACCCTAGAGCCGCCAGACACATTAGAAGAAAACTTCATCCTCACCCAGAATCTCAACAAAGCCAATCGAGCAGTATTGCTAATTCAACTTCTGACAGTTCCGACGACGAAGAGAATAGTGAAAACACGTTGCCAGCGTCGCCGGGAGAACTGGAAAGTGAGTTTCTAGATGACGACTGTGATAGCAAGGTAAAAAATGGTAGACTTGTGTCGCATAAAAAGCGCGAATCGTGTGTTGAGGCTGATGTCAGGAAGTTGCGGGGACAGATACCATCACATCGTTCTAACTCACAGGACGAAAGTCACAACTCGTCCAGCAGTAGAAGTACCCCCGTAGGAATACAGAATGGCGTTTCAGGCGCTACCTGCTTGACAGCCAAAGGAAGAGGATGTCAAATGTCAGATAATTTGAATCCAAATTCGGAGACTCTCATATCCAGAAATACGATGCTTGAAGTCAAAGCGATCCCTTACTCTGAAGGTCTTCTTACTGACGAGTGTTCAGTTAAGTACAATGTCAATGACACTAAACTGAAAACAACACTCCCACAATTTGTTGATAAAACGTGCTATGGCACATCATCTGAAGTTGCACACAAACGTGAGATTGGTAAACAGTGTCTACAGGTACCACCTGCAGCAATAAGAACAAAGTCACCGAGGTTTCACCACGTGATGTCGCCAGTAACACGACGACAGGATGACATAGATCATGAAATTGAACGAAACTTAGACCAATCCAAATCAAGGTCTAACTCAGCGAGTCACAGGCACATGACAAAGATTTATAAAGAAGGAACGATTGATATGTTTGACCAAATCATTACACCTGAACAGCCGCTTCAATTACGTCAGCCTCGACACATGCTCTCCATCAAAAGTGGTGTTCCGTTTTACACCAACTCTTTAGAAACTACATTTGAGAAGTCAGCAATGCATCCGTCATCGTGGACAAGTTCATCAGCGTTTCAAGACGATGGCGATTTACGATCATCAGGCGACGTTCGATATACCCGGGAAAACGCTTTATTGATAACACAGACATCCGATCACACAGAGAAACTTTCCATCAAAGACCACTCTGGGATTATCAAAGATTCATCTAGGCAACGTACGAGAACATTATCCACTGGAAGATATCCATTCAGGCGTCTAAGAAATACACTTCTTCAAATGGGTGACGAGAAAGTCATCAATCCTTCACCAGGTCGGAGATCTAGAACACGATCTACAACTGGGATACTCAGATCTTCGTTGAAGAACACACACAGAGTAAGGTTAGATTTCTCAGAAAGAACTCTAGCTTCTTCTTCACCAGATTTCCGCGAAAGTCATGTCGGGTTCCAGGTAGGGAACTGTAAATGTATACCAATGAGTGATCATAGTTTTGTCGATACAGACTACAGCGATGATGCTGCTTTTTCAACCGATGTTGTCTCTTGGGGAGGGAATAAAAACTTTTCATCCAGCGCAGAGGGAGATCGAAATTCTTCATCAGGGAATGGAGACAATTGGTATCCCGAATACGCGTACCGCTGCGGCGTTATAGATACTTTGAGGCTTCTGGACAGTGATCTGCCAATGTCTACACCCACGTCTGATATTGTACATTCTCGTCCAAAAATCGAGGTTGCAAGCGAGTCTTGTATTCAACATCACGAGATAGAAGATCACCTATCATACATTGTTCAATCGATACCGCCTATAGGCAAGCATAGTGATGAAGCCTTTGAGCTAATCCGCGAGAACAGTCTGAAGGCTTTATTTTATGCCGAAAAATTATCTTTAGATTGGCCGTTCTTAAAATTTTACGATGGCCAGGCAAGTGGACTGGAAAAGTGGTCTCAGAACTGTGTTGATTATTCTAGTACTTCAAATGTGAGTTCAGTCCTGGATATTTGTCCGGGGGATGCAAAAACAGAGTTACATAAGTTAAAGTCAATGAACATTCACCGAGACAGAAATAAAGAATCTAAACGTTTTTCTAAAATAAAATATCCTGTTTCTTCTGAAAATACAATTTATTCCAAAGTTACATTTTCAAATGAGGAAAGAAACAGAGAAAAGATATCTTCACCTGCAACAGATGGTCGAGTAGATGAGAACAGCGCTAGCAGTGACACCACACATTGTACCACAGACAAAAGTGACAGCGCCGCAGACAGAAGCGAAAGTAGGTCACAGTTTTGCAAATCTGCAGCAGATCAGAATGAGTCAATAGCATACAGGAGCGAGTCAGCAATAGACCGGAGCGAGTCAGCAATAGACCGGAGTGAGTCAGCAATAGACCGGAGTGAGTCAGTAACATATTTAACTGGCTCGGATTTAGACGAACAGTATGAGCCGGACTCCAATCAAAGTGTCACAGTGAGTGAAGAGGTCGCCAGTTGTAGGACACATTCAGCACGCGTCACTGCTCGTTCACAGAGTTGTTCGACAGATAGGAACATAACCCCTTCTCCTGGTAACAACAGAACAACTTCTGCAGATGGTCAATTTCAAGGAAGTAAATCTATCTGGAACAAAGTCGACGCCAGTACAATGACTTTACACAAGACAACGCTCAGTCTGGTAGAAGAAAACAGGCTCCGAGACGCCATTTCCAAAAAATTGGGATTCTCTCAAAATTTTGCTCTAATTCCTGTCACTCTTGGCGAATCAGCCCTTTCAAAGACATCGCCAAACTGTGTGAAACATTGTTTAGAAGATAAGACCCCGACGTCGCTGCAGAGTCTCACGAAAACTGGAGAGACTCATCTTCAGAATCATGCAACAGTGGACAGAGTTAATATTTTGGAAGAAATATGTCAAAGAAAACTAGAGTCCAAAGACGTTATGATGACTTTTTATGTTATTGCTTTGGAAAAACAAACTAGTGGCTATGATCAAGTTGAAATTACAGAGGCCTGTTCTGATCTCAGGAAACATGAGTCTGTTGCTTGCCCGTGTGCTTCTGATGTAGATGACAGAAGTCGAAAATATTATATCTTCACCCGAGATGAACTGATTAATGCGGTGGAGAAATGCGATTTTAACATTGATGGAAGCCTTAATTCTTTGCAGAGATTACAACGGCAGATAGACCGACCAAGAAGGGAAGATATTTGTGACACTGAGGCAAGAAGTGTGGCACATACCAGCGTTGTTGACATTGATTCTGAAACGTCCAGACGGGATGTAGGCAGTGGAAGAGAAAACAGACAACACCAGGTGCAAGAACTACGACCTAAGTCTGTAAACAATCAAATATCTGCAGGGATAGATACTGTTGGGATGAAGGAAACTAGTCAGGTACTTGAGCAATCACCACGTGAAAGCTTCATTGGAAGAGAGCAGAACAAGACGATGAACTCTCCGTTAGGGGAACGAAGAACAGAATCCGTTAAGATACAGCAAACTGACTCAAACACTCAGCATCGTTCGGAGGAAGCGCATTGTTCCAATGAGACGATGACCGCAAAGTTGCCTAACATCTTCAAAGAATCATCCAACCGCCCAGCTTCAGTTGAAGAGCACAAAAACCACGAAGGTTTACAGGACAAGGCTAGAAGTTGCGACCTCAATCCCTCATTCTGCAGTGACAACTCAAAGGGCAGTTCTAATTGGAATCTTCCAACTCGCCAACGACGAACATCTTCTAGCGACAGAGAGATACGCGAGAAAAAGCTGAAAATAGACCGCGAGAAAGAGCTTACACAAACATCAAAAGCGTCTTTTCTTCGTCAAACTCCCTCGGAACATAAGTCAAGCAGAGGTTTTACAGAGCATAGCCATTTTGAACCAGTAGAAAAGCGGCCATTTAACTTAACTAGCACATTAGATAACACTGACGCCAAACGTTATCCGGACACCCGTGATACCGCAACAGCTGCGAGCGATTTCCAAAACATGAATGGCTTGTTTAAACTGAATAATAACAAAAATACTCAGAAGGCTATGCAGGTCAGTACATCGTCTTCAGATGTTGCTTCGAACACGAGCATAGATTTCTATAGATCAAAAAGCGCAGGAGATATTGATTATAGAAATAAATCGTCAAGGAATGATACCTACTCCAGGAAAAAATGGATAGAAAACAACTCAAGTGAGTACACTCATCTAAATCTTCTGGACAGTTTAGTGGATGGGAAATTGAAAGGATGTTTGAATAAAGCTCTGGAGAAATGGAAGTCTCCCAAGAGAATGATTTGTTTCCGATTAACGGGAGATAACACAACAAAAGAAAGAGATTCTTCATCAAAGAACGAACCGCATCGTTATCTCCCATCTTATACGAAAAAGCGGTACAGCTCTTCGTTGTCGTCAGAAGACTGTCAATGCGCTTCTAGCCAGTCTGCATCGTCTGCTACTGATACAATGACGGAGAGGTCACTGACTGAGGAAAGTGCAGTCATCTTGTCTGTCCCAGTCAGTACTGACTGTATCCATAAAAAGAAAATGTCCGTCGAGCTAACACAACTACAGAATGAGCAATTATTGGAATGGATAAACAATTCTATACCGGAACCGTTAAGATCTAAATATAAGCCGGGTCAGGAAACCGATAAATATGTTCTCTCAATCAAACGGAAGAATGTGGTGTCGGAATATGGGGAGAAGCGTAAGAAAAGAAGCGGTTCCAGGAAGGATACGCCATCTTCAGACAGTGGTAATATTACAAACAGTGCAAACGACTGCTACGAACACGATCATAGGTGTTGCTACAAATTAATTACACCCAGGTCGCGATGCGATTATTCATTGAATGATTACAAGAGAATGACCGATAAATATGTGTCTCTGGAAAAAGATTGTCATCATTTACGTGAGAAAAAGTTCTCACCTGCTGCCTCAGTATCACGTCACAGGTGTGGGTTGCGGAAACAAGTTGGCAGATCTGAGATGAGATGTATAAAGCCAAGAAAAACCATGTCTGTTCCCAGACGTAAGGGAAGCAAGAAGAGAGCTGCGTCTATTCAGCGGCGAAGTCGAACTAAAAGGAGGATCGGTCAGAAATTCAATTCGCCAGTTAAGTCTCCTTTAAAAAGAAATGAGGGAAAGCGAAAAGAGACGAGTGTGGCGAACAAGCACGAAGAAAACCATGCAACGAAAACAAATGTTAAGACATTTAGTACAAGCGGGATTTCGAGAATAGCTAAAGCGCTAAACAATTTAACGAAATCTGGGGATATACCACAACATCACGATGTGAAATATGACAGACTTGGGGAATATTTCCGGTGTGATACAAATGAAATTAAAAAACCAGATAACCGTAGAAGTGTTATACCGTGCAAGGAGAAAAGTCGAATCTGCGAAATGGAAGATGACAGTCTGGCCGAATGTGAGGCTCTGGAATCGTGTATGCTTACACCAATCAAGGAAGAATCACAGTCACAAGAAAATACTAGCTCAGATATCAGTAAATCAGATTTTGAAGAATTTGTAGATAAATGTCGAATAAAACTCATGAGTATAACCGAAGATGCGGGGAATTGTCAGAACGAGAGTCGATGTTTGTCTCAACACAGCTTAGGTACAAACTGTTGTCAAAGTTCGTCTTTTCAAAAAAGCTCGGTTAGTTCAGGAAATCATTGCTCGCAGGATGAATCCGACACCAGCGATAATCAAAGAAACTCCTTTGTGAGAAGACGGACAAGACGTTGTGGGCATTACGATTTGGATTGTGAGAACTCAACAGACGAGCCGAAGAGAGGAAATCCCCATTATCGAGAATATTTCTTCTCGTATCTACAATATATAAATCCGTTCAAATCTGCTTTTCTCCGTAGCGAGATGCATGGGTTGATGCACGAGTCTGTACGTCGGAATGATACGACTGTCTGTAAAAATGAAGATGAACTTCTGAAGCTCTACACAAGCGGGAACAGTAAAGCTAACCACTACACCTCCAGAATGAACTTAACTCCAACATGGCCGGTAAATAGGAGAGACATGAACAGAAGTTGGAGGAAAACTGAGTCGAATCTTAGATTTTTACCAACACATGCTCCGGAATATACCAGATCTGTTCCTGATTTTAACAGCCACCAAGTAACAGAAAAAGTGGCATACAAAAACCCAATGAGGGTCATGTCGACTGTATGTCCACCATTTAGATTAAATTATATGCCAGCTTATTTATCGAAACGGTCCCCACAGGTCAGCGCTAATGTTGACACACCCAGTCTGGTCAAGATAGAAAAGAATAGCTACGATGATGAATCGAGAAATCCAAACGTTGGACCTAATAGGTGGTACTCAGCAGATTGCGTTGACTTCGGGGCGAGCTACAATGATCTTATTAGAAGAAACTGGAACGAGAGTGCTAATAATGGCAGCGATGAGTCATCGTCTGGTGATTGCAGTGTTAATGATGAGTTGGAACTGAGAGAGAATAATCCTAGAGGAGACTACGTCAGGATTGGCCAGCTCAAAACTAAAGTTCAGGCTGGAGATGCTCCGTCGGTATCAAACGAATGTCACGAGAGTGATATCCAGACCAGAGACTCCCGTCTTGGTCATATGTCACAAGACCAGTACTTCAAACAACCAACACATGTTCCGATGGATGACCCCCAGTTTTTGTGTCGCGAACACGCATGCATGTCATACGATTATGTCCACCAGAATTATCAAGTGGCACGAGTACCAAATTTTGCCGCCAGAAATATCAACGGAAGTGGCAACATGTTTGGTCGCGGGTTGCACACGGATAACGGACGGATGCCAGTCACGCAGGATCGTGACAGGGAAAGTGATGAGGAGTTCACATCAGCCACAGAAGATTTTCCACACTATTCATCCGGTTGCAAGAAAAGACCAAAACATTCTAGAAAGAGCAGCCAAGAGATTGACGACACTTGTAATCATCCAGACTCTATGAGTTACTTCATGGGAGATGGACCATCTGGGCAGTTTGATAATTTCGAGGGGATCCCTAAGGAGGATCTGCTTATCAGTTTGTCTCCTGTGGATGATGATAGCCATGGGATGTACTGTTCGCAGCGTCTGAAAAACGGTAGCAACCAAAGATTATCCTCAGAAGCAGCCGGACAACCATCGACAAGCTTGAGCAAGGCTGGCAGAAGTGAATGTGAGCTTCATGGACCTATCGGAGTGTCTCATCAAATTGATAAGAATCATGTTATTGCCGGGAGGTCTTGCTTCGGCCAGGGAGATATTCTAGACAAGCGAATATTTACTCAGTGGTACGTAGACGAAGCAGAGAAAGGGCAGCTTGCCCAGAGAAGGTCAACGGCGAGCGTTGTTCCTGGCGAGAAATGCTCGCACAGAGAACTTTGGATTACACCCTCGGAAAACTGCGACAGCTCTGCAGATGAAGCCGATGAAGGAGAGGAAGATGATGATAACGACTGCGAAGAAGATGATGAGGAGGAGAATGACGAAGAAGAGGAAGAAGCAGAAGAAGTCGATGATGAGGACGAGGAGGAAGATGATGATAACGATGATGATGATGAGGACGATATTGATGACGCCCGTGACAAACTAGTTTTAGAATCCAATGAAGACCACCGCGTTCTTCAGCTGCAATCAAAACCAATTTGCTTGGATCATTTGAAGGAGCAAAACGCCCAAAACAATTATCAACACCAGACCTGTCAGGACATGAACGAGTCCAAAATGATGGTCACCAGAGACCGGGATATTGACTCCATCAGTAAAAGACCATCTCGAGCAAGAACAATAACACAGAGTAAACGATACACGGCTGGGAACAAGCAAGGACACCAACAGAGCACTGGCGACCACCTAGCAAAACACAAGCAGCTTGTAGCTCCTGAAAAAAATATGCAGATCAAAACAGGGGGTGCTCATCAACACAAATTCTCATTGGAACAGATCAAAGTGCCAGCGATTGAAAAGGAGCGAGTTCGATTCGCCTGCGACGAAAATGGTGATTGGGCTGAAATAGGACGAGGGAGCTACGGCTGCGTTTATCTTGGTCTTCTAGACGGAATTGTTGAAGTAGCAATCAAAGACTTCTATGAGTCTAGCTCTTGGGATTTAGTTATTCACGAGGCGCGGATGCTAATGTTCCTTCAAGACACGGGGATAACACCCAAATTCTATGGTTTGAGGCGTCGGTTTGATGTAAGCAAACAGCCAAGCGAATATTGTATAATTATGGAGTACTTTGGCGACGGTCGAACTTTGTTTAATGTCATGTCAGATAAGATGGTACTTGGAGGCGATGAGTGGATGGACATTGTAGGGCAGCTTGTAGCTGGACTTCGGCTTATTCATCGAAAGAATGTCCTAATTAACGACCTGAAGGCTGACAACATCCTCATTGATTTAACTGGAGGTAAGAGGTTAGGTATAGATTATTAAGTCTATAGTGTAGAGCGGGTAAGGAAAGACTGAATGATGGGAGTGTTGAATGAGTGGGGAAAGAATCATGTATGTAAACGCTGATGGAGTGAGAGAAATGAGTATGGAAATGTTGAAAGAGCGAAGAAAACGTGAAGAATGAAAATGTAGAGTGAGTGAGAAAAAAGTGAAAAATGGAAATTCTAAGGGAGCGAGGAAAGAGTGAAGAATGGAGTCGCTGAGGGAGTGAGGAACGTGAAGAATTATGATGCTGAGAAAGTGGGCAGAAAGCATAAAGAATGGGGATACTGAGGGAGAAAGAAAAAGTCAAGAATGAGAATTCTGAGGAAGAGTGGTGAAAGAGTGAATAAAGGGATGCTTAAAGTGTGGACAGAAAGAGTCAAGAATAGGGATTCTGCGGGAGTAAGGAGTTGTGGATGCTGTGGGAAGATATATTAGAGAATGGAGATTCTGAGGGAGTAAGGAAAGAGTCAAGCGTGAGAATTTTGAGGGAGAGTGCTGAAAGTGTGAAGAATGGGAATGCTGAGAGAGTGACGAAAGAGTGAAGAGTGGTAACGGTTAGAGAGTGGACAGAAAGTCAAGAATGGGGATGCTGAGGGATAGAGGAAAGAGTCGAGAATGATGATTATGAGGGGATAAGGAAAGTGTGAAGAATGTGGAAGTTGAGGGAGGGAATAGAAAGAGTAACATATGAAAATATTAGGGAGTGGGCAAATAGAATAAACAATGGGAATGGTGAGGGAGCGAGGAGAGAGAGAGAGTCAAGAATGGGAATTCTGAGGGTGAGAAAAGATCGAAGAAGGTGGATGCTGACAGAGTGAGTAAGTGAAGTGAAAAAGAGAAGTGAGAAAATGAAGTGAGAAAGTGAATTGAAAAAATCCATGGTGAAAGTAAACTGAGAAAGTGATGTGGGAAAGTGATGTTACAATCTAGGAAATTAAATTAAAAACATTAAGTGAGACAGTGAAGTGAGAAAGCCGAATCGTGGGATTGAAGTGAGAAAGTTAAGCCAGAAGATGGATTGTGAAAAACAAGTGGAAATGTGAAATGAGAAAGTGAAGGTGCAGTATGAAAGTAAAGGTAAACGTGAATTTTGAAAGTGAAGTGGGAAAGTTACATGAGAGTGAAGTGAGAAAGTAAATGTGAAATTGAAAAGTTAAGTGAGAATGTGGAGTGAGAAGGATTGAGAACAAGAGTGAGATTGATTGAATGAAAGACAGAGAGAAGAAGTTCGATAAAGTTACGAGAGTGAGTAACGGAAAGAGTGTGAAAGGGACAGAGAGAAAGTGAGAGAACAAGGAGTACGTTTGTGGATGTATATGTAGGTGTGTTGTTTTTTAGATACCCTCATGACGGGAAATACCATGTACTCTAACCTACTGTGACCGCAGACGAGAGGGAGTATGAGCATCTCATTACCGACATTAGGTAGGACCGTCCTTCCAGGTCGAAAGCAATGCTAGCAATATCCAGTGGGCCACAGCCGAAATGAAATGAGTTTATGTAGAAGGAATATGGCTTGAACTTTCCCCATAGAGCAACAATTTCTAGTTGCTGAACCTCAGGGGGTACATGCAGTTAAAAAATGTGTCCGTGAGCATTTTTGAGTGTGTGTGAGTGTTGTGTGTGTGTTTTCTGTAGACCGAAAGTGAACATTTATTTGTCTGCACAATACTGTGTGACTACCATATGCTGAACTAATCAGTCACATACGCCAATCACTGATCAAGAAATTCAGTATCTCACCAGATCACTTTCTACATAATTCACCATCTAACCAGTGGCGTAGCGTGAATGTTTAGAGTGGGGTTTAGAGTGGACGCCGAGTTATCTCATTTATTAGGTAGGTAGCTCCAGAAACAACACGTATTTACGGCGGTATATAAAATAAATAGTAACTAGCGTACAAAAAACAACAACAACAACAGCAACAATATACCGTATATAATCTTGTAATGCAGTCCAGGCGTCTGTTCTTCTATTCTGAGAAAATGTTCAGAACTATCTCGATTTCTATAATTACGTAATTTCATATTTGACAAAAGCCAAGTTAGTCTTTAAATTCCCAACACACATCACCGCTCATATGATAAATTACACATACGAGTTATCAAACTTTTATCAAAAGTTAAGAATATTTGAGTCGGATAAACTTTCTTTTTTGCAATATTTCAACAGTTATATATATTACATAATTAATTACGCACAGAAAACAAAAATAGCTTATGGCTTATGCGTTGGTATACACGTCAATGTAAATTATTTATACGCGTATGATTAGTCCATCGCCTTCTCCAGTAAAAGGCCTGAGCTCTCAATTAAATTGGACACAATTCGTGACGTTTTAGATTATTCTTGTGCAGCTCATTGGTTAATATTTCTATACTTGGAGTCGCATTCCAAATATAACCAAAGCCGACCAACAGATTTAAAGCAAATTGACCCACTAGATCATGTTTACGTTTTAGCTAGCAGGCGTTAACTGGATCAGGCGGTGATTGGTCTGAAGCCAGCGGCTGAAAGAACACGTTAATTTCTGCTAAACAGATCAAAGATAAGTCATCTGCAGCCAATGAAAGTTGCAGATCTAAATGGAAATATACGCTATAATATTTTAGTATCAAGGAGAGATAATTTAAAAAAAAAAAAACAGGAATAAACCTGCGATTATCTGTCTCTAATGGTTATAGTCTTTCTTTCTTCTTTCTTTTCGATTTGTACCCATGTATGATTTGTAGCGTCATTTCTTATTACTTTTTTTGTTTTAAAGTGACGAAATCCTTATTTTATATTTACATATTTCCTAATGATTCTAGCAAATAAATATACATTTATGTGTGCCAATAAGTTATTTAATAATGGGAGGGGACGCCGAGCAATTTAAAGTCTACTGATCTGATGCTACGCCACTACATCTGAGCAGAGCACTATCTACACAATTCACCAGACAACCAAGTAACCATCTACACAATTTAACATCTGCCTAGATCACTAAACTATTCAAACTCTAACCAGATTACCATCTACACAATTCACGACACAGTCAGATCATAATCTGCACCACAGTCCACCAACAAACCAAATCGCTAAAAATACAGAAAATACAATTAACAATATAACCAGATAACCATCTACATGATTCAATATATAACCAGATCGTCATATATTCACCACTACACAATTCACCATCTAACCAGATAACAATCTACACAATTCACCATCTAATCAGATCAATATCTACACAATTCACTATCCAACAAGATGGCCACCTACACTATTCATCAACTAACTAGATCGGCATATAAACAATTCACAATTTAACCAGACAATCCTCTAATATCATCACTTAATACGATTCTATCTAAGCAAACATCAACTAATAGCGCAGTTTTCTAAAAAAACTCACACATTAACTGACGAACTCATTAACTGACCAACTCAATAATTCATCAACACATTAATTCACCAATTCACCAACCTCACCTTCATATTAACTCATTAACTCACCAATACATTAACTTAACAACACATTAATTCATTAATTTATCAATTCACCAACTCACAAATACATTTATACACCATAACATGAACTCTCCAAATCATTAATTCAAAAATTCATTAACTCACGAGCACCTTAAATTAAGAAATTCATTAACTCACCAACACATTAACTCACCAACACATTAACTCACCAAAACATTAATTTACCAACACATTAACTCGTTAATACACTAACTCATTAATACATTAACTCATTAACACATTACCTTATAACACATTAACTCACCAACACATTAACTCACTAACACATTAAATCACCAAAACATTAATTTACCAACACTTTAACTCACTAACACATTAAATCACCAAAACATTAATTTACCAACACATTAACTCACTAATACATTAATTAATTAATACATTAATACATTAAATCATCAATACATTAACTCAATAACCCATTAACACACTAACTCATTAATACATTAGCTCATTTATACATTAACTCATTAATACATTAACTCATTAACACATTAACTCACTAACACATTAACTCACTAATACATTAACTCACTAACACATTAACTCATTAACTCACTAACACATTAACTCATTAATACATGAACTCATTAACACATTAACTCACTAACACATTAACTCATTAGCACATGAACTCACTAACACATTAACTCACTAACACATTAACTCATTAACACATTATTTCACTAACACATTAAATTACCACCTCATTAATTAACTCAATTATTTATCAATTTTTTAAATCTACTAATAAATCAGCACTCAAAGTATTTAATGATCTCCCTTGCGTCGTAAACTGTTTTTAAAAAGATTATGATTAGATCAAGTTAGACCCCTAACTCAAACGCTAACCCTCAGCATCATCATCATGTGACATATACTTTCCAGAACGTGGTCTTCCTTATGGATTCTCTCAACACACCGCGATTTTGGGTGAGTAGACCTGCCGCAGCGAGAAACATGTTAAGCAATCTGATATACCACTGCACCATCGTCGTCTTGGGCGCCCTATTCCCCTGTTTCCGTTAACTCTGTCTTTAACTATTAATCTTTCATGCTGTTATGTCCCCTTATATGACTCCAAAAACAACCCACATCTTTCCTGTTAAGATGT
This sequence comes from Meghimatium bilineatum, assembly GCA_034231615.1. NCBI lineage: Eukaryota > Metazoa > Mollusca > Gastropoda > Stylommatophora > Philomycidae > Meghimatium > Meghimatium bilineatum. The sequence goes on from CM067300.1 coordinate 6,158,610, forward strand.
TGTTTATTAGTCAACCCTGTTCGATGTTTATTGATCTCAGCACTTCTTGATTTGTCTTTTTAACTGTCCATGGTATACGTAAATGTTTATGTAGCATCTCAATTCGAAAGCAGTGATTCTTACCCATTAAAACACGGGTAAACCCTAACCATTAAAACCCATTAAAATCACCAGCTAAGAGACGAAATGGAGAGAACAAAATTTCAAAATTTTCACTTTGCGAGTAAATCGAGAATTTTATAAATAATATATAAATGATAATTTATATCTTTTAAGGTAGAAAAATCATACGCTACATTGACGTCGGCATGGCTACATATAAACAAGGACTGACCTTTCAACTGCCACATGATCAGATGAGCAAGTACAACTTTCTAGCTCCAGAAGTCAGGGAAGGAGCCAGAACAACTACAAGATCGGATATTTACAGTCTCGGATACATGCTGGAACAGATGTGTCGTATGGCTGACGCAGCTTTAGGGGGCCTCAAGAAACTGGTCGCCAGGTGCATGGAGAAAAATCCTGCTCGCAGACCGGATATCGATGACATTGTTTCCCAGGTTCACCGTTTCATCGCATCCAAAGCCAGCCTCATGATCAGCTCCAGCAGTCCACGGGAGCAGTTTGTTCTAACTAACAGCGTGTAAACTGCTACATTTACTCTATATATGTTTATTTGCGAGAGTGTTTCCTAGAAAACTGTAACATCAAATTTGCTTAGAGGTAAAGTTGTGAAATCGTACGCTTTGTTGATTTATTTTATTACATGTGCAACTTACTGGGGATTAGTTGGTGGCGTATGCACCTCTCGTTGATAATGTAATAGAAGAAGGTAAAAAACTGCTTAAAATATATATGTATGGCTACATATGAGTAAAATGGCTAACCGATGAAAGGTAGAACTGCAGTAATACTCTACATCAATAGACGAAAGCAGAAAACAAGAAATAATATAGTTTACGTATCAGGAAGAAAGGATAATATCAGCATTTCGACAAGGAAGCCCTTATCAAGCACACAATAAAGCACACTTAGTGAACAAAACCATAAGCAATTGATTGATGAGAATTGGCAAAAGATAACAACAGTGTATGTTCAACAGAGAAAAAAAAAAAGCAGGGCATCTGAGAAGACAACAGAAAAAGATAATTCAGAAACGGAGACTAAATAAATGAAACTAGGAGAAAAATGGAAAGAAAACATCATAATGTGATATAGGAAAGGCATATAAGAGACCAAAAGGTACAAAAACATCAATATATAACTATTCTCAAGGGTATACCGCTCTCTATTATCAAGAGAGCACCATTTAATGGCAGTGACGTGAATGTAACGGACACCGAGACCATCCACGACGTTAAAATACATATTAACATAAATCGAGGACATGTGATTGATGTCGAGAAGATTTTGTCAGTAACGTTCAATGAGTCTCTTGCAATTTTCCCATGTGTAGGTCATAATGATGATGGCATTTCGCATCTTTAAAGAATGCAAGGAGGCAGACCAGTATACATTGCCGAGACCACGTAAATTGCCGAGACAGTGTAAATTGCCAAGAAATTGACTGCTTTCCCCGCGTATGTTTTATGGAGAAAGTGTCTTGTACATTTAAATTAATACCCGTGGGGCTCTGTTGATAACTAACAAGGGAAAGGCAATGTCAACACTCCCCGAAACACGCAGAACTGCAGGAGATTCACGAAGATGGTTTAATACACCATAAACTACCTTAAGATCTCCCCTCTGAATTTTCTGTAGGGGCTTACTCCCTTAGCATAAGGCACTCCTTACTATCCCGTTAGGCAGATGTTATATTACAACATTCACAAATAACAACGTTACTTGGTCATACATGAAAAGCAATCTTCAATAGAAAACGAGACTTTAGTGATCTCTACAAAGCTATTCTGTATCACACAGACACACTCTTCATAACGCTGACGTCTCAAACGTTTCGTGTAAAACTGCCTCGAAACATTTAATTGAAGATGATTTTACATGTGAACCATATACAGTTATTTATTCAACCCATCATTAGTGGAAATTGAATTACGATCCAGGAATGTGAAACCAGTTAACGACCCAGTAACATTGTCTGCTGGTATCATCACGTTTTTAGCAATATAGTCTCGGCTCACGTTGCTTGTACATCATAAACGCGACTGATATTTAGTTTCGTGACTTTAAGGTAGTTGCCATTAAATCGTGCTGTACTAATGATAAAGCTCGGTATGCACATAGGACTCGTTATATAATGCTGTATCGTGTCTTGAAATCTCCGGTCTCAATACACTTCATTTGTATATCAATATATGATGATTTGACATTCTACTTTTCCCTCTGTATTTTGTTATTTGGTCTATATTCCTCTGTGTTCTGTTATTTAGTCTATATTCCTTCATAGTTTAAAAAAATTACCATCATATGTTGTCATCTGACTTAGACTTACGTCATTGTTTCTGTTGACCATGAAGCATTATAACTTTTTTGCATCTTTATTTCCTAAACTTCTTATGTTTTGTCTGCTGTATGTGCTTTGTTATGTCCTAGAAGAAGGCCTGGCCACCAAAACGTGAGCGTAGTATTTTATTTATAACTTGTAAAACTAATTTACCTTGTGTTTTGTGTTTTTTTCTTACATAGCTAAATTAACCTTGTATCTTCCCAATACACGCCGATATAATTATCAATTTGTCCACCCTTTTCGTCAGTAAGCTCATATATTCTCCACTCTTATAGTGACTTTTAATGACATAAAGCAATGAGAGAAAACCCCAAGTAAAGAAGATAATTAAATAAAGGACTAAATGGCGTCTTGCATGGGGCAGATTAGATTTTCTTTTATTTCTCCCTCACAAGAAAAAAGAAAACATTTAACTTACCCGTCTCAGAGACTATTGAGTAGCTCTTCTTTCTTGTTTAGGAGATTTTTTAAAAAACATCACCAAACATTCTTTAAGTGAAACGAATTGTCCAAATATTATTTTGAACAATAATAATCTATTTACTTCGTTTAAGTACTCAGCCATCACATATTTTTCTGTTTAAGTACTCAGCCATCACATATTTTCTCTGTTTAAGTACTCAGCCATCACATATTTTCTCTGTTTAAGTACTCAGCCATCACATATTTTTCTGTTTAAGTACTCAGCCATCACATATTTTCTCTGTTTAAGTACTCAGCCATCACATATTTTTTCTGTTTAAGTACTCAGCCATCACATATTTTTTCTGTTTAAGTACTCAGCCATCACATATTTTTCTGTTTAAGTACTCAGCCATCACATATTTTCTCTGTTTAAGTACTCAGCCATCACATATTTTTTCTGTTTAAGTACTCAGCCATCACATATTTTTTCTGTTTAAGTACTCAGCCATCACATATTTTGTCTTGAATTGTCATAAAGTCTCCGTATCGGCTTTTCAAATAATTTATAAATATACAGTTACATTATAGATTGAAAAACAAATACACACGAGTACATGAAATAAAATATAGAAAAGTAAAATAGGTGATCGATTATTAGCAACTTCATGAATTTCAGACTACAGCTTGTATGTTGTCCAGATCTGTTAACAAAAAATATATATATTATGTCATTGTCCTTTTTGATGTTTTATCCTGTGTGATGTTTACTATATAGAACGTTTTCCTCACTGTCACTCGGTTCTGCGCAAGCTGCGATGCTTCACCAAGTGTATTATTCAAATAGTCTATGTTATACTGCTTCCATCGGCGTTTAGGTAGACTCTTAGTCCTTTTCTGGAAACGCTCCCTTCATTAATCTTTATGATTCATTGTATGTTTTCATAATCTCCGTAATACGTTAGTTTGTGTTTGTTTATAGTTTTGATGAGCCAGTTTTCATATATGTTCAGCTCTTTACGGACGGATCGTTTTAGAATTATAATGCTCTTTTGCTATTCTATTCTGCTAATTTTTCTGTAGCATTTCATTTTACATGGTGATTAAATTCTGTCGTCATTGTCCACGGCTCACAACCGTATGTTGCTACTGGAAAAATATAGCTTCTTAATAGTTGTAACTTTGTTTTTCTATTTGCCCCATGCAACAGATAGTTCATCTGTTATGTTGTTTTTGTATTACTAATCTCTTTCTGATCTCTACTAAACAGCCTTATGTAGTATTGGTGGTTGACATGATTATTTAACATACATAAAACCCATAACCCGATCATAAGCTGATACTTTAGAGTTCTTCGACGATGCAGTTGAATGTGGGACAATCTTGAATGTTCCAGAATAGTCACAGGTAATGAACGAAACTTCTAAATATGCATTTAATTGGGGACACGAAGAATTAGCAATAACAAACTGATTCTACATATTTATACTGCGAAATGTGTTATCTCAGACAAGTTGAGGCAACCACCTTGTTTTCACTAAACAGTCAATATATTCTAAATGATTTTGAAGACTAACTTTCCTCGTGTGATGAATCAATTTCTTGTCATACAGAAGTAATAGATTCCACTATACTCGCTTGTTATTGCCACCAGAAAAATCTAAACCCGCATGAATGGGATCTTTGACACGTAATGGAGGTTGGCGATTTCAGAATGAAATACTTTTTTTTGTTGTAATGAGGCGATCGAAAGCAAAATAAAAATGATTTAACTTGCCTTTTTGAGCAATCACAGGGTGGAACAAGTATACTCGTTCGTAGTAGATAATTGGTTTACATTCGTTGGTAGGTTGTTGATTCAGCGGTACATGGGGGCATGCCATCTGACCAAGTCTAGCCGTAGTTGATTGCGGATTCAGCGTTATATGGGCTCATGTCAATTGACCACGCCTAAGTTACTGATCCACAGGTTCTGGGCTCATGTCATTTTACCAAGCCTAGGTTAATGATCCAGTGGTCCTTGAGCTCATGTCAGTTCACCAAGGTTAGTGGTAGTTGATTATTGATCAATCGGTCCATGAGCTCATGTCAGTTCACCAAGGTTAGTGGTAGTTGATTATTGATCAATCGGTCCATGAGCTTATGCCTTTCACACCATTCTATCAGCATCTAAAATGAACGCCCAAAAATCAAATTATAGTTTGTAAATATAAGTGTCAAAAGGCGTAGAGAAATGACTTCACTATACTTTAATTGAATTCCCTAGATGCACTCTCCCCCTCTAAAAGAGCACCGGGTCAGGAACACCAGACATATAGAAATATTAACAAAACAATAACTTATTTCAACTTTAACAAAGCGAAACCTAATAACATGGTTAACATATTCTACCTATGCTAACATTTTATTCACATGCGCAATAAACTATTACGGAGTTGCTGGAAAAAAACACCATTTTTTGAAAGCAGATGATTGGTATGACATACTTTTGCTGCCTGAGATATTTTGTTTCATGTTTTTTGCCAATTTACTTCTTTTGAAATTAATCTATGTTTACTCCTGTTAACTTGTATCATCGGTATGGGGGCATCGAACAAATGATGCTATGTTTTCCTATTAGAAGTAAGTAAAATTTAAACATACATATGGACCAACATAATATCAAATATAAAATTGTTCTATTTCACAGAATGTTCTAGACTTTACTAGTTGTGGGAGCTGTTATATAATTCTTTGAGAAATTACATAATGAATTGTTACGTTTTTTATACTGTCGATGGAGTTCATTTAAAAAGTGTAACCATATTTTATGTGTGTATTGTAGATTTGTTGTGTTCTCGAAATGTTTATACAAGTATTTACTATTATTAAAATGACGTCTTAGATGAATGATGACCGGCTTTAGATTAAATATACTTGTGACCAAGTCACCAATCTTGGCTGATTCAATTGATCCGTTTTTTATTTGTATTTTGTTTATAGTCAGCTATTTAAAAAAAAAACAACTAAAAACGGATAAGTCGGATCAGCAAGGAGTAGTGACTCGATCGTGAGTTAGCAGATTACCTCGTCGATTATACAGTCCTGTGGACTTTTCGAAACTTATCCTTCAAATCTTATCCTTCCGTGTTTTAATTGGTGACATTATGTATGCTGTCTGTCGACAGCAAATGAGAACTACAGGGAAAATCAAATAATGTAACTTTGAACTATATTCCTATGTCCACATGGCTGTATAACCAACAACGAACTCAGGTTAGTTTACATTTTTTATTTAATCATAAGTCGGTCTTGGATGACATGATACACATCTGATGATAGTTACACATCTGATGATAGTTACACATCTGATAATAGTTACGTATCTGATTACATGATTAAAATTTGATGAGATATAGGAATACAATATCTGATGATATCCTACAATATCTGATGATAGATAGGCCTACAATATCTGATGATATCCTACAATATCTGATGATAGATAGGCCTACAATATCTGATGATATCCTACAATATCTGATGATAGATACATATCTGATGATATCCTACAATATCTGATGATAGATAGGCCTACAATATCTAATGATATCCTACAATATCTGATGATAGATAGGCCTACAATATCTAATGATATCCTACAATATCTGATGATAAATATGCCTACAATATCTGATGATAGATAGGCCTACAATATCTGATGATAGATAGGCCTACAATATCTGATGATAGATAGGCCTACAATATCTGATGATAAATAGGCTTACAATATCTGATGATAGATATGCCTACAATATCTGATGATAGATATGCCTACAATATCTGATGATAGATATGCCTACAATATCTGATGATAGATATGCCTACAATATCTGATGATAGATATGCCTACAATATCTGATGATAGATATGCCTACAATATCTGATGATATGATACAAATCTGGAGTGCGTGGTAATGTGAAAAAGACGTAATCTAATCTTGCTGTTAAGCAGGATTGACAGTCCGTATACTTTCTAACAAAAAGGGAGGTCATCCTGGATTGTATAACCGAGGTCACATTCTGACTCGTGAAAATGTTGTTTCAAAGGCGTGGTTGTATTGTTGAGGGAAGGGTGTTTATGGATGTATAGTTAGTTTCCGAAGGGAGACATTGCAATACGGCAGTGTATTACGATGATCCTACACTTCTGCTCTAATAATCTCATTGTTATATCAGATGTTGTGACCCATCTGCGAGTCTAGAAATTTCCGCTGCGAAATATC